>JAODAL010001702.1:0-219506 GCA_025379985.1 Phyllomedusa bahiana | reverse complement strand
CCGGGGTTTGCAGACTGTTTAAAAAAAAACAAAAACCCGTTTCTGAAAACCCTCCCGGGGGAAAGGCCTAAGGGTACGTTCGCACGGCAAGGGTTTTCAGATTTGAAACTGACTGACAACCATCCCCGTAGACTTTAATAGAAAATGCGCCCAGTAGTCCACACTGCATGGTTTTTCTACTGGGTGGATTTTCACACCGCCAGCGTTCCCGAAAAACTCAGAACATGCCCAATCTTGCGCCCGGTTTTTGAGCGGCAGCTGTGCTATTGATGGATTAGGGAGAAGGATGAATCCGCAAACAGAACCGGCCCCCCAAAACCACTGAAGGGACACTAAAGCACTGGCCGGATTCTTACACAGAATCAGACTGGTATCGTCGGTGTCGTGTGGCCGTAGCCCAAGTGTTTTTCAGAGAGTGGATGTGTTTTTACTGCATGCATTTTTTGTGTGTTTTTAAAGGGCTATTCCCAAAATGCACGGTAATAGAATAAGAATGGGATATGCCATCAAAGTCTGGCAGGTGCCCGTCTCACACCCATCTCAGTAGCGGGCCCCAGTTCAGACTGGAGAGCCAGTCATGCTTGCACACTACTTTGCATTCTGTTCTATGGGAGTGAGGAGTACGGCCGAACACGCTGCTCTCATGTACTGAGAGCTCCTATAGAACAGAATGGAGAGTCGTGTCCAAGCGTGACCCGCTCTATTGCAAGCCGACACTTTCGGGGGCCTCGTTTTCAAAAAGGTGCAGGTCGCACCTATCAGGCTTTGATGACGTATCCGAGCGATATACCGTCAAAACCTATGGTGGGAACACCCCTCAAAGGCTGGGTTCACACAATGTGCTTTTTAAACTCAAAGACAAGTGCAGCAAGAGCAAACTCACATTTGATTTCTCTTAGGTGTTGCTAAATTTAAGTCGATTCTAAAAAGACACGGGAGTTAAAAAAAAAAAAAAAAAAAAAAAAAACGCACAGGTTTTTTCTGCTGGTGAAAATCGCATCTCAATTGATACAACATGAGAAGCCAGCCTTAAAGGGGTGTGCTCACCAAACTGTTTCAGAGTCACAGGTAGCTTCAGACTCAACGCCTGACCAGGCTGTGGGTGGTTCTACAGCAGTGATAGGAATAGCAGAGCCGATATGTCAAACTGATTATAAACCTCCAGCACTCGTCATTGTCGCATAATCTTTAGTGCAAAAAGCTACAGCGCTCTAAGGCCATGTTCACACGGGGTAATGTCGACACGCATTTTGCGGCGCATTTGCGCTCTAATATGAGCGAGATATGCGCCGAAATTACGGTAATCTACAGTTCTCAGAAAACTATGGATTACGCCTCCTCTCCCCACTCATACAATAAGATCGTATTATATGCGCAGGGAGATAAGTGACATGTCAATTACTTGTGGCGAATACACACCGCGAGTAATGACAGTCTATGGGGCCGGCGGGCCGCTGGCCCCCCACGTCACGGGAGTAAACGCCCGATCATCGCGACTCCCAAATCACCCGGCGTAATTGCGGCCATACTGTACACCCCGCAATTACGCCGTGTGAACATAGCCTAAGGGTATGTTCACATAGCATATTGTGGTGCGTACTGTAAGCGCTGCAATACGTCAGGTGTTTTAGAAGTACGTGCTGGCCAGGGACTGTCCCCGTCTAGCCCCATTCACTTGCGTTGTCACTTCTCTCTCTCGGCGTACAATACGCACGCTTTGTACACCGGGGGAGACGGACGTAATTTATAGCTCTCTAGGAGAGCATTTCGGGTGAATTGAAGCGCAAATCGTGTGAACATAACCTAAATGGTTAAAGCTTATCAGTACATCATGTAAACAAGCTCCTGTCTTTCGATATAAGGAACAACGCAGTGAGTGACGCAACCAGCTGGACCACTGCTGCAGCCTGTAAGGGCAGAAAGAGGTCACCGCTAACCAGGGAAACCTGTGTGCAAAGGCAGCAGATAGGATTTCCGTGACGCTTCTGCTTTGTCCCGTTCATCCCGCTGACAGTGACCGTTCACGTGCAGCCAATCACAGGCCGCAATGTCATGTGCACGCGCTGGCTGCACATAGCACATGAATGTGCACTGTAATGGGGGGGGGGGGGGGGGGTGGGGGGGGGATGATGAGACGGCCAATTTTTTTTTTTTTTTTTTTTTTTCTTTTTATCATGCCCCATTGGACGAACAAGCTTTTGGAACAACCCTCGAAATAAAAAATGCATGTGTCTTATTACTGCATGAATTTTTAGTGTACTCCAAAGACCACAACGTTTAAACTCTACCTAAAGGGGATGTTCACATGGATCCGAAAAACGTATTCAAAAATCGCTGTGTGAAACGTATCTAACGCGCACCCAAAGTGTGGTGCATGTTTCAATGCGTTTTGGGCTGCACCTTATAGTTTTAAACAGGGCATCTGCGGCGTCAAACGGATCAAGAATTGACATGACAATTCTTTGAATGGATCAGAAAGACGCATGTAAACAGGCATTGGTGATCACCGATGCATGTTTTACATTGAAACTAAAATAAATCACACTGGACATGGTCAGATGCGTTTGGATCCAAACACGCATCTAAGAAATGCCATGTGAACATTCCCATTTTCCATTGAAGACTAAAAACTCAGCCTTTTCGAACGTTTCTAAAATAGACAAATAATATAAAAAAAAATAAAGCCACGGCACTCCAAAAGTAATATATGATGTGGTTATTCCCCATGCCAAATAAGCGACCGAGGGGTTGAAACTCGCTTATTGGCATGGAGGAATAAACCACCATCAATATATTACTTTTGGAGTGCCGTGGACTTTTTTTTTTTTATTTTTTTTATTTTTTTTTTTTATCTGGGAGACTTTTGGATTGGGGTTGTTGCTGCTGGCACCACTTACCTTTAGTACTTTGGAGTGCTGCTTTTTTCCCTGCGGATAGTAGATAATTATATAAAATATATAAATATATATATATATATATATATCTAAAAATATAAACACACAAAACCCCATACACACACACTTATTGTTAGGTTTAATAAATAAGGCCCAAAGTGTCAGGCTGCAGGCGGACAGGGTACGACCACTTCTGAAACAGTGGTTTGAGTAGCATGAAAAATGGCAAAATGTTGCAAGGCTTTACACAACAGGGCTTAGGCCATGTTCACACGGCTTATTTCACAACGGATTTGCAGCCGTATTTACGGCCGCAAATCCGTTGCGAAATCAAGTAACTGGCCGTTTTACATTGATTTGAAATGGGAAATACGTGTCGTCGTTCAGACGACACTTATTTCCGTCCGGATTGCGGCCGCAAAAACAATTGTGCGTGTCAATTATTTCCGGACGGATTCACAACTACAATGATTGGAGATGGTGAATCTGTCGGGAAATCAGTTACAAATACTTCCCACACTTAGCGGCACTTATTTGAAACTGATTTGCAACTGATTTCGGAACGTATTTACGTCGTAAATCCAACGTGAATCAGTTCTGAAATCAGCCGTGTGAACATAGCCTTATGTGAAAATGACAGATCTATAGATATTTATTATGTCTCTATCTAAATATCTAACGTAAGCCAGTGTAAAAACTGCAATGAATTCCTCCAAAATTGTCTAAATACACAGCACACAGTCTGCATCAATTAAATTTCTGCTTCAATTCTGTAGGGATTTTTTTTTAGCCTCTCTACATTGCTGATGCTGTAATATGCACCTGATTTTCCCACATAGAAAATTAGGGTATGTTCACATGGCGTATTTGCAGCGCATACTTCACAGCAGATTTGCGCTGTAGTACGTGCCGCAGATATGCCACGTCCAGTACTCATTGAGCGCTGGGTAAAGTCATCGTCATTCAGACGACAATGATTTTATGATTGTACGGTACGTGCCATTGAAGAATTGACGTGTGAATACTTCACGGCGCTCATGCACTGAAAAAGGAGCGTGAAGTGCGTGGCAAAAATCTGTCTCCAGTCATTGCACCATGAAAGTATGCACTTGCAACAGGACTAACAAACGTGTTTATTCTGCACAAAAGTGCGTTCTTAGATACGTGGTGTGAACTCGCCCCTACCCAGCAGCAGGTATTCTATGTCCATGACCGGAGGCAGCCGCTCCCAGAGCTTGTAAAGGGATTATCTTCTAAAGCCTCCAACTTTACCCCCTTCCAAAACCTGTAACTCGGACCAAAATTCTGAGCGCAGCAATGGCCATGATCATTTCACTCTATTGTGTACATTGGGTCTCAATTATCACAGCTGTCTAAGAAAACGGGCCCTGTCGCCCGTAAGGCTATGTTCACACAGCTTAACTGCGGGACGTAATTACGCCCCGCAATTACGCCGTGTGGACGGGGGCGGGTGGGAGAGTGAGCGGGGGGCCAGCACCTCGCCGGCCCATTGACTTGCATTACCAGCGGGGCGTATATGCCGCTAGTAATTCACATGTCACTTATCTCCCCCCCGCGGCGGATTCGCCGGGCGGGGAGAGGAGACGTAATCCATAGTTCTCTATGAGATCTGTGAATTACCGTAATGACTGGGACGTTTTCAGCCCGTAATTTGCGCACTTCAGCACGTAATTACGGACCAAAATACGGCCCATTTTAAGCCGTGTGAACATAGCCTAACAGAGCTCAGCTTTCACTTCTTAAAGAGAACCTGTCACATAGGTTATGCCCCCCTTGCTGAGGGCAGCACAAGCTAGTGTCAGACCTGCTGTTTCCAGCGCTGTGTCCCTTATTCTGTAAGATGCTGGAGTTTTCATGTATTTAATGTAGTTTTCAGCCAGAAGATTCATTCGAAGAGTCAGTTTTTCAAACCCCACCCACCTGAGGCTAGCCCCGCCCACCTCAACTAGCTAGCCTTTGGTGGGTGGAGCTAACACCTGCTCATGAATAAGATTTGTGGGGTAAGTGCTCTAAAACTCCAGCATCTTACAGAATAAGGGACACAGCAGGTCTGACACTAGCTTGTGCTGCCCTCAGAAAGGGGGGCATAACCTATGTGACAGGTTCCCTTTAAACTGCTCTGGGAAAGCAGCACTTATTGGTTGCTACGGGCGACAAGGCCAGATTTTTTTTGTCCAGCAGCTTTGATAAATAGGCCCCATGTGCTGAATACAGTATTGGATGTGGCTGCTGATAAAACATAGTAAAGTCAGACCCTTGGGTGAGAAATCCTCAAAAGTGGACTCCACCTTTAATTAACCATGGACACCTCTTGCACTATGCGGCCACACAATGCACTTATATAGGCTGTTTGAGCTACTGTCAATTCTTGGTGCAGAATCCATGTAAGTTTTCAATGGAGATTGCAAAAATCAAACCAACCGACATGTGTAGAGGGATTATAATACTCACTGGCCGTTATCGATGTTGGTGTTCTGGGCCAGATTCAGAGCCGCAATTTTCATGAGATTCTAAAAATAAAATGAATTAAAGAATGAAAAACAGAACCAATCTCGGGGCCCAAAATGAGAATGAAAAAATATTTAGGGGCCACTGCACAAATGCTTCAACATACTGACATAGAAGAGCAGGTTGCCACATACAAGTCGGGAATGGTCCACCACCCCTCTAAAATGATGTCTATATGTACCAATGGGAGTGGTCTTTCTAAGGGCTTGTTCACACTGCGTTTTAATTCTGTATTAACATACGCTTTTTAGATCCGTCTCTGGGACCGACAGGACGGATCTAAACAATTAGCAGTGAGATTATCACTGTGGTCTATGAGGAAGACGCAGCGGCGTTCACATGAGAGATCTCCGCTGCGTGTTTCCCTCCTGCCTGTCGGCTCCGTCTTTCAAAGAAATGACATGCTGCGTATTCCTCATAGACCACAGTGATAATCTCACTGCTAATTGTTTAGATCCGTCTCTGGATCCGTCTTGTCGGTCCCAGAGACGGATCTAAAAAGCGCCTGTAACACGGAGTGAAAACGCCGTGTGAACAAGCCCTAAGACACCGCCTGTAACCACTTCCTGACCAGGCACATTTCGCAGGCTTGAAAGCTATAATGTCCTCACAATCTGTTCTTAATTTCTTGCACCTCTATTCTGTGACATTCTGAGAGATGAAGGTGCATCGGCAGTGGATAAATGGCGCCACTGTGAATAAGCGATGAGGAAACTACGGTGCACCACATGCTATTGAGAGGAGAAGTAAACGTTGGTCCTGAAGGTGTGTGATGGTGGAGACAGGCTACAGTGGAGCAGCTCACTGCAAAAATGACCCAGGAGGTGACCAAACAAACCCTATGGGGCCCCGGAGCAGACGGATGTCACTGCACCCCATCTGCCTAACCCTACTGGTTTTATGGGGCCCCCGACGAGCCCAGACGCGGATGCCACTGCACCTCTGCTAACCTACTGTGTATGGGGCCCGGGAGACGGATGTCACTGAAACCTCTGCTAACCCTATTTTTGAATAATGGGCCCACTGGTTAGCCCGGAAAGACGGATGTCACTGCACCTCTGCTAACCCTACTGTGTATGGGGCCCAGGAGACGGATGTCACTGCACCTCGCTAACCCTACTGTGTGGGGGGGCCCCCGGGAAGGAGGGATGTCACTGCACTCTGCTAACCTACTGTGTATGGGGCCCGGGAAAGCGAGGATGTCACTGCCCCTCTGCTAACCCTACTGTGTATGGGGCCCGGAAAGCAGACGGATGTCACTGCACCTCTTTTTGCTTACACACCTCCCCCGAAATATTGGGGGCCGGAGCAGACGGATGTCACTGCACCTCGCTAACCCTACGTGTTGGGGCCCGGAGCAGACGGATGTCACTAGCAACCTCGGGACCAACCTAAACTGTTTTATGGGGGGGGGCCCGAACCCCAGGACGGATGGTTCCACTGCACCTCTCTAACCCCTAGTGTATGGGGCCCCGGAGAAGAGGATGTCACTGCACCTCTGCTAACCCTACTGTGTATGGGGCCCAGAAGCAGACGGATGTCACTGCACCTCTGCAAACCCCTTTACTGTGTATGGGGCCCAGAGCAGACGGATGTCACTACCTCAGCAAACCCTCTGTTATGGGGCCCCAGAGCAGCGGGATGTCACTGCACCTCTGCTAACCTACTGTGTATGGGGCCCCGGGAGCAGACGGGGAAATGTCACTGCCCCTCTGCTAACCCTACGTGATGGGGCCCGGAGAGAGGGTCACTGCACCTCGCTAACCTACTGTTATGGGGCCCAGAGAGGGAGTCACTGCCCCCCGCTAACCCTACTGTGTATGGGGCCCAAAGATGGACGTCACTGCACCTGCTAACCCTACTGTGTATGGGGCCGGAGCAGAGATGTTCATGCACCTTGCTAACCTACGTGTATGGGGCCCGGAGCGACTGATGTCACTGCACCTTGCTAACCCTACTGTGTATGGGGCCCGGGAGCAGACGGATGTCATGCACCTCTGCTAACCCTACGTGTATGGGGCCCGAGCAGACGGATGTAACTGCACCTCTGCTAACCTACGTGTATGGGCCCTGGAGCAGAAGATGTCACTGCACCTTGCAAACCCTACTGTGTTATGGGGCCCGGAGAGAGGATGTCACTGAAACCTTGCTAACCTACATGTATGGGGGGGGTCCCCTCTCTCCCTTTCCCCCCCCCCCCTTTTCCCCCCCTTCTCCTACATCCGGGCGCCCGCACCCTGTGAGGGCAGACGGGATGTCCATGCCCCTCGCTAACCCTACTGTGTATGGGGCCCGGAGCAGAGGATGTCACTGCACCTCAGCTAACCCACTGTATCAGCAGAAAAAGTTTAAAATTTTTCAAAGCAGTATTAAAAAAAAAAAAAAAAAAAAAAAAAAAAACCTTTACTGATTGACAAAGGGTTGTCTTGTCTGTAATATTTTCTGCTTCATGGAATGTATGGACATTGGTGTGTCAGACGAGAAACATGAGAGAACAAACATTGTGCAACCATTACTGGAAGAATAGCAGCTAGTGATAGCATCGTTATGGTCTGTGGAAGGTTTTTATAGTATTCCCTGGGCCACTCATCCATGTGGAAGGCACTCGCCTGGTTTGGGTATGAATCCATCCTTGCAGATCACGTACACCTATAAATGCTGACTGTCTTCCCTGGGGCGAATGGGATCTTTCAGCTGGACAAGTGAAACAGCTAGAAATGTCTGACATTATTAGGAAGAGCAAGCCTTTCAATTACTACCCTGGCTCCCTCATTCCACTGACTGGGCAGGGGGCCCGGGTTTGTTCCAGGACCCCCAAATGGAAAGCCCTGATGGTGGTGTTGGCTCTATGGCCCTCCAGCAGCTGTGACCCCTGGATGGTGGTGTTTGGCTCTATGGCCCTCCAGCAGCTGTGGGGCCCTTGGATGGTGGTGTTGCCTTTATGGACCTCCAGCAGCTGTGGAGCCCCTGGATGGTGGGGGCTTTTTTGGTTGGGGTTTGGCTCTATGGCCCTCCAGCAGTTGTGGGGGGCCTGGAGGGGTGGCATGGACTTTGGGGGGCCCTAGGGGGGAACCCTCCAGCAGCTGTGGGGCCCCTGGAGGGTGGTGTTGGCTCTAGGGGTCCTCCAGCATGTGGGGCCCCTGGATGGGGTGTTGGCTCTAGGGCCCCCTTTCAGCAGCTGTGGAGCCTGGTGGTGGTTTTGGCTTTTTGGCCTCTATTGGCCCCCGGAGGTGGGATGGCCCCATGGATGGTTTGGTGGTGGCTCTATGGACCTCCAGCAGCTGTGGGGCCCTGGATGGGGGTGTTGGCTCTATGGACCCTCCAGCAGCTGTGGGAGCCCCTGGATGGTGGTGTTGGCTCTATGGCCCCTCCAGCAGCTGTGGAGCCCCTGGTGGGTAGTGGTGGCTCTAGGGACCCTCCAGCAGCTGTGGTGCCCTGGATGGTGGTGTTGGCTCTAGCCCCTCCAGCAGCTGTGGGGCCCCTGATGGTGGTGTTGGCTCTACCCCCCCTTTCCAAACAGCTGTGGGGCCCCTGGATGGTGGTGTTGGCTCTATGGATCCTCCAGCAGCTGTGGGAGCAGTCGGCTCCAGATACCTGTGACAACCTACCAGGACCTTATTAAGTTACTCCCAGCCCGTCTAGCTGCTGTACATCGAGATTACTATGGATGTTCGCTGGTCATGTGTGAAGTGTATATGGTATGGTCAGGAAGTACACGTGTTCAGCATATGGGATAAATGATGTTATATTTTATTAGATCTGACTTTTACAGACGTGGCGATTCCAAATATGTGCAACTTTTTTTTTTTTTTTTTACACTTTAAAGGGGTTGTCTCACTACAAGGATTGCTGCTTTTTATGTTAACGATCTTGCAAAAACAAGTCACTTTGCAATATGTGTCCAGTAACAATGTCCTACCTATTCCTAGATATCCCCTCTTGTACGGGCTACATCAGCTCCTCAGGTCGCTATAGCTACAGACCCGTTTGATCTCTCCTCGTAGGCTGCCAGCACTGGTTGATATAGCAACAGAACTGGCTTCTACTGCAGCCTAGTGAAGCCAGTAAAACGCCCTGAATTCAAAGTGAAACCAAGAAAACAGGACTGTGGTGAGATGAATCAATGTAGCGAGACAACCCCTTTAACTTTGAGGTCCCTAGAGCACTTCCCAACTAAGGGAGGAGGGCAGGATCATTTATACAGCCTAATGCATTGTATGAACAATACAATAGAGTGTACAAAGATGGCGGTTTTGCTACTTCTTGCCTGGGGCAAGCATGGCAGCAATAGAAGTCTTCACAAGGTTTGCAGCCGCCATGTAAACCAATTCATGGAGACACCGCAGCGTCTAAGGCCGTGTTCACATAGCTTATTCCTGACGGATTTGTGAGCCGTATTGAGCTCACAAATCCGCCGTGAATAAGGGGCGGGCCGGGGGGGGGGCGGCGGGGGCGCGCTCCCGGCCCCATAGACAATGCATTGTTCCGGGCGTCCCCCGCCGTAAATAATGTTTCATGTCACTTTCTCCCCCCGCGCCGAGCGGGGAGGAGCGACGGAATCCACTGTTCTCTATGAGAGCGTGGATTACCGTAATGACCCGCGGATTGGCGCCGATAAGCCAAATCCGGGCGCGTAGGCGCCAATTCCGTGCCCAAATACCGTGGGAACGAGGCCTAAGAGGTTAAACAGTCAGGTTGGAGCTAGCTCCATTTCGTGCTGTTGCCGGGGAGTGTCAGCAATTACCAGCCGGCACCCGCGACCTCACGATGATCTATTCTAGCACAGTGGAAGGGAGATTTTTTAAAAGTCTTGTAAAACCCAATTAAAAACTAAAAGATTTTGGCCCTCAAAAAGCAAAGCAGAAAAAAAAGCATAAGTCCCAGCCTGAAGCCCACACTGGCTGGGACACCAATGTGGTTAAAGGGGTTGTCTCACTACATTGATTCATCTCACCTCAGTCCTGTTTTCATTTTGATTTCAGGAGCGCATTTACTGGCCTTTACTGTCTTGCAGGTAGAAGCCAGTCGGTAGTTTGCAAAATTTCAGCCCGGGCAAAACCAGGGTTTGCTGGAAACCCATCATGGGGAAAACGATTCCAAGACAGGTCCTGTAGGTATAGCAACCAGTGCTGGCAGCCCATCATGAGAGATCAACAGGTTGTAGGTATAGCAAACCAGTGCTGGCAGCCCATCCCTAGAGATCCCAAAAACCCCGGTTGTAGGGGTTTTAGCAACCAGTGCTGGGGAGCCCCAAAACAAACAAAAAGGGAGATCGAAAACAGGTCTGTAGGTATAGCAACAGTGCTGGCAGCCCATCATGAGAGATCAAAAAAGGTCTGTAGGTTATAGCAACCAGTGCTGGGCCCAGCCCCTTTTCATTTGGGGATCAAACAGGTCTGTAGGTATAGCAACCAGTGCTGGCAGCCCATCATGAGAGATCAAACAGGGTCTGTAAACCCCTATAGGACCAGGTGCAAGCTGAATGCAGGCCATACAAGAGGGATATTAGGATAGGTAGGACACTGTTAATGGACATATATTGCAAAGTTACTTGTTTTTGCAAGATCTTTAACATAAAAAGAAGCAATCCTTGTAGTGAGACAACCCCTTTAACTCTGTCCTGGACTGTTTCCATAGCAACCAATCAGAGCGCAGCTCTCTTTCCGCTACTCTGGGAATAGGAGCCGCGCGCTGATTGGCTGCTCCCGGCCCCTCCCCCCGCGCTGCTCTGTACCTGCAGGCTTTCCTTCAGCTGCGGGATGAGCATCTTATAACGCTGCACAGGATCGAAGTCCTGTTGCTGCTGGGCGAGTCCAAGTTGCTGTTGTTGGTTCCCCCCGGGGCCAAGTTGAGGTCCTGGGGCCCCACTAGTCCCGGGATTCTGAGGCGCTAGAGACTGGTTCATGGGCGCCGCCATCACTGACCCACAGTTCCGTACACTCACGATACCAGCAACTGATAGGCCCTTCTTATTGCCACTCAGCAAAAGCACAACCTTTATTTGCATAGCCACTCCCTTCCGCTTGGCCTAGTCTATACCACAATAGAGCAGGCGTGTCTCTCGAAACTACATATCCCGTCATGCCTCTGTTAAGTAAGGACCTCCAGGGCTGTCTTTCGCTTTTGCCTGATCTAAAGCTAGAGGAAGGCGGAGCTAGTGAGGACCCCAGATCCGGGAGTTGAGCACGGTTGGTGTCTCCGTGCGGTGTCTCATCATGGCACCAACTATACAGACGCAAGCCCAGCGGGAGGAGGGTCACCGGTGAGTAATGACGTCAGAAGGGGTCGTACGTGGCCTGTGGGGGCTGTACGCGTGTCTTCTGTTTTTGGGCACTGTTCAGACAGGGCTTTTACCGTGTAAGGGAGTTATCATAGATCTGCTAACACTGATTATAGGGCTGATTGACCGTTTACTGGACAGCTTGTTACATTGTTACCATCTGCAGCTCTCCAGAGGTTGCAGGACTACAACTCCCAGCATGTAAATAGAGGCGAAGACTGTCAGAGCGTGCTGGGAGTTGTAGTCTTGCACTTTTTGAAGAGTTGCAGGTTGGAGACAATAACATTAGGGCAAGAAACCCCTAAGCTGCACTGGTCATTGGGGTCAGTGATAGTTTACTCAGGTTCTACCTGTCAGATTTACAGTGGAAGTCCCCAACCCGCCTCAAAACTACAACTCCCAGCATGCAATGAAAACCAAAGGCTGTGAGTACACTCTGGGAGCTGTAGTCTTGCAGGTTGGACACCATTGCTTATAAATGAAATAAGAAACATTTTCACCATTCAACATTATACGACCAGTGACAAGAGCTCCTCAATCCTGCACATGCTCAGATATCACCTCTTCTCTCAGGCAGCTACTGTCAGTCTCTTTCCTGGTTAGTAATCACACACACTGACTGCTGAGAGAGTGTTCAACCCCAGGTGCTGTCAGTCTACTCCTGTCCCCTGTACCTCTCCATAGTAATTAGTCAAACAGTGCAAATAAATAAAAAGAAGCCTCAATCCGGTCTGTGCATTGGGAAACAACAAGTTTGGTTCTGGCAGGAATTTGAACCTATGAAAGGCAGAAGTGCTAACCACTCAGCTACATTATAACCACTCACAGCTCTTTACTTAAACAGACCTTTGACTAGAGAGAGCACACTGTGGGGAAAGGCATGGTGATGTCAAGCCTGCTGGGTCACATGATGCAGTTCAAACAAATCATACACGCTCCCTTTTGAAGCTGAAGCAGGACAAATCGGGCAAGAAATGCCTGTGTGGTAAAAACCCTTTAAAGTCCAGCTGGCGGGCTGTTTATGTAAAGAGCTGTGAGTAGCTACAATGTAGCTGAGTGGTTAGCACTTCTGCCTTTCAGCATTGGGGTCCTAGGTTCAAATCCCTGCAGGAACCAAACGTGGATTCTTTTTCCTTACTCACTGCAGATACCTGATTGAGGTTTCTTCTTTCCTTTTATTTATTTGCACTGTTTGACTAATTACTAAGGAGGATAGAGGATGGGAGTAGAGTGACAGCACCTGGGGTTGAACATTTGCTCAGAAGTGAGTGTGTGTGATTACTAGGCAGGGAATAGACTGATAGTGGCTGCCTGAGAGGAGAGGTGATGTCTGAGCATGTGCGGCCAGGACTGAGGAGCTCTCATCACTGGTCGTATCCCTGGAGAGGAGCTGTACACAATGGATCACTAAGGGAGCAGCTAAAAATGGTGCAGAATTTTTAATAATGATGAATGATGAAATTTTTATTGTTTAATTTGCAAGCTTCCCACATCAATTTTACTTAATGGAAAAAACTCTTTAAAGGGGTTGTCTCACTACAAGGATTGCTGCTTTTTATGTTAAAGATCTTGCAAAAATAAGTCACTTTGCAATATGTGTCCATTAACAGTGTCCTACCTATTCCTAGATATCCCCTCGTGTATGGGCTGCATCAGCTCCTCTGGTTGCTATAGCTTGAGACCTGTTTCATCTATCTTGATAGGCTGTCAGCACTGGTTGCTATAGCTACAGACCTGGCTTCTACTGCAGCCTAGTAGAAGCCAGTACACAGGCCCCTAAATTCCAAGTGAAACCAAGAAAACAAGACTGAGGTAAGATGAATCAATGTAGTAAGACAACCCCTTTAAGTCAGGAAAAGGCCACCATCTCTGCCGTTCCCATACTAGAACCAGATGCCTAAGCCTTTTGATCAAATGAGCGCCTCCCCTGACCAGAGGCCGTTTCGGGAATTGCAACACAGCCTGGTTCAAGTAGGAAGTTGAGTGTGAGGAGAGGCGCTGTTCTGTTACCAACTCACAGGGGGCGCCGACTTGATCAAATGCCATAATAATAATCTTTATTTCTATAGCGCCAACAAATTCCGCAGCACTTTACAATGTAGAGGGAATAAGCACAGACATTACACAGTGAAAGCTACTTACAGATGAGACACAAGGCGTGAGGACCCTGCTCGCAAGAGCTTACAATCTATGAGCCCCTGTATTCAAAGAATTGGCATATCTGGAGATTATCAGAATTATCCAGGATTAGATAACCCATGAATTACTTTCTACCAAAACCGCTCCACACCTGTCAGCAGGTTGTGTATGATATTGTAGCTCTTCTCCATTGAAGTGGATGGGCCCGACCTACACTACCATAAACAGCCTGTGGTCAGGGGTGGCGCTGTTTCTGCAAACAAGCAGCCATGCCTTTCTAATCCTAGAGATGTCTGTACTGTTGGCCATAGACTTGTACATATGTTGGTGGAGCCTCTGGATTCATCGTGAGGGGTCTGCTGGTAATCTGATGTCTTGGGGTTCCACCACCCTGTACTGTGAGGAAATTGGACCAGATAGTTTGGGTTTTACTATTGCTTCTCTGGAAGGGCATGCTGGGAGTTGTAGTTCCCCCAGCAGCTTGGGTGGCCGCAGCTTCACCCCGACCACGTTGCTGAATGTTTTGCACGGTCTCATCTTGTCGTCTTCTGCCTTTCAGGTCGAATGCTCTTCGCACGGTTCCAGAACGGTGAGTTAGGACGTCCTGGGGCGATCAGGAGCTCTGCAGACACATTACTGTACAGCACAGCGGGGTGGCGTCCATCAGTGCCGCCGCTAAATGGATGGACACATGTCACTGACGCGTCCCCAGGTGACCCTGCTGCTGGGGACACCTAAGGTGGCAGCATCGCTGGGACAACAAAGGGCACCTAATATTTTTAGAAACTTCTGACATGTCCGGGTGCTGAGACCCCACTGTTCACAGTAACCGATGGTCCAGAAGTGCTACGCCCCTCAATTCTGATCAGCTCAAGTGATGGTTTGGGGCGGGGCAGGGCGCGAGTGACGGGTTTGGGCGCCGGGGGCAAGGAGCGAGTGACGGGTTTGGGCGCCGGGGGCAAGGAGCGAGTGACGGGTTTGGGGCGCGGGGGCATGGCGCGAGTGACGGGTTTGGGCGCCGGGGGCAAGGAGCGAGTGACGGGTTTGGGCGCCGGGGGCAAGGAGCGAGTGACGGGTTTGGGCGCCGGGGCAAGGAGCGAGTGACGGGTTTGGGCGCCGGGGGAAAGGGGGTGGCCAGGGCAAGGAGCGAGTGACGGGTTTGGGCGCCGGGGGCAAGGAGCGAGTGACGGGTTTGGGCGCCGGGGGCAAGGAGCGAGTGACGGGTTTGGGCGCCGGGGGCAGGGCGCGAGTGACGGGTGTGGGCGCCGGGGGCAAGGAGCGAGTGACGGGTGTGGGCGCCGGGGGCAAGGAGCGAGTGACGGGTTTGGGCGCCGCGGGCAAGGAGGGAGTGACGGGTTTGGGCGCCGGGGGCAAGGAGCGAGTGACGGGTTTGGGCGCCGGGGGCAAGGAGCGAGTGACGGGTTGGGGCCGGGGGCAAGGAGCGAGTGACGGGTTTTGGGGCAAGGCCGGGGGGGCAAGGAGCGAGTGACGGGGTTTGGGGCGCACGTGGGCAAGGAGGCCGGGCCAGAGGTGACACGGGGTTGTTTGGGGGCGCCGCGGAGCAAAGGGAGAGCGAGTGATCGGGTTTTGGGACCTCTCAATTGATGGGGCAGAGAGCGAGTTACGGGGTGCGCCCCCCCCCCCCCCCCCGCCCCCCCCCCCCCCCCCCCCCCCCCCCCCCCCCCCCCCCCCCCCCCCCCCCCCCCCCCCCCGGGGGAAGGGCGGGGGGGGCGGGGGGGGGCCCCCCGGCGGGGGGGGTTTACAGGGGTTGGGGGGGGCCCCCTTCCCCTTTAAAAAAAACCCGGGCCCCCAAAAGGGGGAAAACCGGGCCCCAAAGGGGGTTCCACCCCCCCCCCCCCAGGGGGGGCCCCCCTTTTTTTAGGAGGAGATCTGTCATTAAAAAGGGGTGCCCATTAGCATCCCAGGGACCCGCACTTATCTCAGGAATGAGCCCTGGAAGTCTCTGTTCAGAACTGAGATCCAGTCCCGCTTGCAGTTTACTCCCTGTTCTTTTTCTATGGGAGTTCTCAGTACAGGCAGGCAGTTTGTTGGGCTGCACTCAGAACTCCCATAGAACAGAATGGCGAGTCGGGCACAGGCGTGATCACCTCTTTGTTCTGAATAAAGGCTTTTGGGGGGTCCCTTTCCTGTGATAGGTGCGGGTGTCCCCTATCACACATTGATGGCATATAATATCGCTATGCCAGGAAAGTGCGAGATGGGAACACCCCTTTAGGGTGAGGCGGTGGGTAGAGGCTGCACATTGGACTCATCCCCTTCAGCTGCAGAGGCTTCTCCTTGTACATGGACCTGGTGTACATGGTGTTTCACTCTGGAACACTCTAGCAGTGGTAAAACACTCCTTGGGGGACGTTCACATGGCGTTTTATTTTCGCTGCGTACTGACGCGCTGTAAATGCGTTCGCTTTGCTGTTGAAATTGCGCTCTTGCAATTTCAAGGTAGAAACAACGGGCCATGGCCTGAGGCGGACTTCTGCCTTCTATACTTTACTCTCTTAGGCGCATATACATCTGCATGTATTGACATGTCAATTCTTTTCAGACGCGCGTGAAATACATGTGTGAAGTGTATTGTCTATCGTTTTGGGTGTATTTCGGCGTGCTAAAATGCGCCGCGTCAGCATACCCTTGCTATAACCAGGAAACCTGTGACTGTTTTGTGCTGCCTGTGCTTCGTGGTGACAGGTTCCCTTTAAGCAGTCCGTTAGGGAATAGCAGATGGTGGGAAGCGCGTTGGTGTCATTGTTTCTGTGAGCTCCAGGGAGGAACCTCAGGCCACCCCCCATTCATTCTTCCCCTCAGAGCGGTGGTGGGGGGGGCAGCAGGGGAGCTCCCGTTGTTGGTGGGCTGAGCTGATGTTGGAGGTGGGCGGGGAAGGAAACGTTTTACTGCAAGTTCTGCTTCCGCTATCGCCCCGTCACAGGAACAGTGCAGTCTCTCTTCCCTTCAAGTCCCTGGATAGAACTTCAAAATTCAGAGAGCTTTCCTTCTGTCCAACAACTCCAGCTGCCGGCCAAGCTCCAGTGACCTAGTGGTCCGTCCGGGCAATGTACTCCACTTTCTGCATATACAGGGTGATACATTGGGGGTATCCATCTCTAATGGGTATCTTCAACCTAAACTAAAAATCTGAGGTCAATGGAGAGGAATATATCCAGTAACAGACAGTACAAGCTGCACATCGAAGCTGCTCCCTTTCTCCTTCTCCTCCTCCTTATCGGGACCCTTTGTCCTTCAGGTCCGGAGTGGTTTGTCGAGTGAAGTATTGCAACAGTCTTCCAGATATTCCCTTTGATCCCAAGTTCATCACATACCCCTTTGACCAGAACAGGTAAGTGTGGTTGGTAGAATTGTCCATTTTGGGTAAGGGTCGTCTTCTCTCCTCTCACCAATGTCCACTTTACTCCTAAGGTTTGTGCAGTATAAAGCCACCTCCTTGGAGAAGCAGCATAAACATGACCTCCTGACGGAGCCGGACCTGGGGGTCACCATCGACCTCATCAACCCTGACACTTACCGCATTGATGCAAACACCGAGGCAAATGGTGAGGAGCAGAGCTATGATCAGCCTGTGGGGGGCGCTCCTGCTGTGGACTGATACAGTGTCCTGTTTCTTATTTCAGCTCTTCTGGATATCGCTGATGAGAAACTGCTTGAGGAGGAAATTCAAGCCCCCAGCAGCTCCAAGAGGTATGGACTGAATCATGAGGTGCAAATCCGGGGGGGAACAACTATTGGCTCTTTGAAGATTTTTTTTTTTTGGGTTTCTACATTTTTTTATTTTTATATATATATAATAAATATATAATATATTTAAATTTTTATAAAAAAATATATTTTTTTATATATATATATATATATATAAAAATTATATAATATATATATAATTTATATATATAAAAAATAATTACAATACATACACAGTTAAAACCAAAAGTTTCCATAACTAATAGAAAGACCCATTGAGGTTTTTTCCACCATCGACAAAAAATAATTGAACCTTCCCCTTTTTTGGGTCAACGGAAACCCAAAAATTATTTTATTTCAGAATAAGGGGAAAATTTTTTAAGGCATTTTTTTTACTTTCTGCAAAGTCAAAGGGTTTCCACCATTTCATTAGTATTTGGGAGATGCCCTTAAACTGTTGACTACTTTATCATTTGGGGTGCCCCAAATTGTTTAAAGTCATAGTAATCCCCGTGTATGGAAATTTTGACTTTGAGAAAGTAATAAAAATGCCTAAAAAATTCTCTCTCTCATTATTTTGGCATTTGGAAAAAAAAATAATCTTGGGTTCCAAAGCCTAAAAAAAGGGAAAAAGGGTTTTTTCGATTTCATGTCGATGGAGAAAAACCCGCAGATGGGGGTTTTTTATAATTTGGGTGGGGAACCTTGGGGGTTTAACTGGTTGTTTAAGGTGGTTTTTGCTTCCCCATCTCAGGAGGGTGTAAGAAGGGAAAAAAAAGGGTGAGCTCCGTAATATATGGGGTTAAAGATAGAGGAGGAAGCTGATCTGTGTATTAGGGGATATGTAGAGGAAAAAGCGGCTCCGTTATATGGGTTTTTAAAAAGAGGAGAGAACTGAGCTTGTGGATTAGGGTTATATGATGAGGAAAGAAACTGCTCTTTATTTAGGGGTTTTTAAGATTTGAGGAGAGAGGCAGGTTGTGAAATATAGGGGTTTTAGATAAGGAGAGGAGGTGAAATCTGTGTATTAGGGTTAATATAAGGAAGAAACTGAGCTTTGTGTTATAGGGGTTTTATGATAGAGGAGAGAAGCTACTCTTGGGATATATGGTTTATATATAGAGGGAGAGGGGGGCTGAGCTCTGTGAATAAAAATGTTATATTTATAGGGAGAGGAGCTGAGCTTGTGATAATAGGGTTATATGATAGAGGGGGAAAAACGGGCTCTGTATATATAGGGTTATATGATAGAGGAGAGAAGCTGGCTCTTTTAAAGGGAATATTGGGGGTTTATATTTTAAAAAAAAGGGTTTTAATTTTGGGAAAAAAGAGAAGCTGGTTGTGATAATAGGGTTATATGTAGGGGGGAAGGAAGCGGCTCTGTGATTTAGGGTTATATGTAAGGAGAGAGCTGAGCCTGTGAATTAGGGGTTTTGTTTGAGGAAAGTTTTAGTTCTCTAAAATCTGCAGTACTTTTTCTTGTTGTTGAGCCAAACTCTTGATTTATGGTGGGGTGACCCACGTGCCCTACATAGGGTGAATATGGGAAAAACAAAACCCCCCACCCTTTTCTGTTTTTATTCCTAACCTTTAATGAGAGGATTTTTTCCCCTGGACAGGCTAGTTTTTTACTTGATCCCATGTTGCTTCTGCAGATCTCAGCAGCACGCTAAAGTGGTGCCCTGGATGAGGAAGACTGAGTATATCTCCACAGAGTTCAACAGATACGGTGTCTCCAACGAGAAGCCTGAAGTCAAGTAAGTGACCAGATATGTTGTGTGTAGCTCCTTGTCTGATATTACAACGCCAAACAAAACTACATTTACCCAATAAAATAAATATTTCTTTATTGAAAGTAAAGCAACATAAATACAAAAATAAACAATAGCGGTGCAAAAAAGTGCCAAAAGTGCTGCAGGTAAGTATACAGTCATATGAAAAAGTTTGGGCACCCCTATTAATCTTAATAATTTTTAGTTCTAAATATTTGGGTGTTTGCAACAGCCATTTCAATTTGATTTATCTAATAACTGATGTACACAGTAATATTTCCGGATTTAATTGAGGTTTATTTTAATAAAACAAAATGTGAAATATTATTTATTAGATATATCAAATTGAAAGGGCTGTTGCAAACACCCAAATATTTAGAACGAAAAATAATTTAGATCAATAGGGGTGCCCAAACTTTTTCATATGACTGTATATATATCCAAATCAAAATAACTCCATTGCAAAAAAGATAATAAAAATGGTACACATGATTTAAAGTAATCATACATCATAAAAAATACAAATGCCCCAACAAGGTAACATAAATAATACATATATAATCAAACCAATGTGTATAAATAACCAATTCAAAATAAAGCCATAATAATGGGATAGTAGAGACCAAATAGCAATTCTATTGACATGCACTTCTTTCAAAGACGGACCTGAGCTGCGCTATGGAAACACGCAGCGGCGATCCTTCATGTGTACGCCGCTGCGTCTTCCTCATAGTCCTCAGTGATAAACTCACTGCTAATTGTTTAGATCTATCTCTGGGTCCGTCCTGTCGGTCCCAGAGACAGATCTAAAAAGCGCCTGTAACACGAAGTGAAAACTCCGTGTGAACAAGCCCTTATAGTGACCAGGATTCTGGAGAGGGGTCTGGATACATTACTAGATGTAATAATATAACACGTTATAGTGACCAGGATTCTGGAGAAGAGTCTGGATACATTACTAGATGTAATAATATAACAAGTTATAGTAACCAAGATTCTGGAGAAGGGTCTGGATACATTACTAGATGTAATATAACACGTTATAGTGACCAGGATTCTGGAGAGGGGTCGTTGATCCAGGGATTTATTCTGATGCCAGATTGGAGCGGGAAGGATTTTTCCCTAAAATGAGACAATTGGCTCCTGCCTCATGAGTTTTACCCGGATTCTGAAAGGCTCTGGATACATTTCTAGATGTAATAATGAACAAGTTTAGTGACCGTTCTGGAATTCTCATTATTTATTGATTTTTTTTTTTTTTTTTTTTTTTTTTTTTTTTTATGGTTTTTTTTTTTAGCCTTATAAACCATGTAACTGTAGAAGCCCCCTTCTAAGACCGTTCTGGTAATCATCTCAGTCCATTCATTGACCTATTCCACACAGCAATCTGCATTAGACCATATGATATCCTTTTGTGGTTCTCCTCCTTTTCTGCTTTTTGGAAGTTTTGAGGTTTGCATTGATTTGTTCCCCATTAACCTATTGCTTTGTTCTTGTGCTCAGGATCGGAGTGTCCGTCAAGCAGCAGTTTACAGAGGAGGACATCTACAAGGACAGGGACAGCCAGATCTCTGCGATCGAGAAAACCTTTGAAGATGCTCAGAAAGCTGTAAGTGCAAAGAAAAGTGTAATACAAATTGGCTTAGCAGAGGTTAGACACTGGGACCCTGCAGAACTGTGACGCGATTAACTCTTCATTTCCTTCCTGCAGATTAGTCAACATTACAGCAAGCCCCGTGTCACCCCTGTGGAGGTCATGCCAGTCGTCCCTGATTTCAAGGTAGGCAGATGCTTTGTTACGTTGGGCACAGTTTGGTTACATTAATTTGAAGGTATGTCAGGATCCTGCGAAATATGGTATTCCGACCTATACTGTGGCGCAGCCATAGAAAACAACAGCACAATATTTGGACTAGGATGGCCCTGTTTTTCCAAAAATACACATTGTAGGCGCTGAACACAATAGCGCGACCTACCGTTCTGTTGTGTCCACTACATGACGCTTTTACTGTATTTCATGGTATCCTGACAAACACCTGAAATTGAGCCAAAAATGAAGCTTGTCTTAAAAAAAAAAATGGGAATCTAGCAAGCGAACAAAGAGAGACTTTTAATGACTATATTTACTATTTTGCCATAGGCAAGCTTAAACTCTATCAGTTCTCAATCTATAAAGCACTAAAACGTAACTTTTATTATGTATAAGACTTAACCTCGATACACACTATTTAAAAACCTGATTTCTAACCTCTCAATTTGTCCCTTTCTGATTGTGAAGGAATAACTCCTTTTCTATTATCAAGCAGGGAAACCCTAGCAGGGAAACCCTATATATACAGCAATTTGCTAACTCCAAAAAGGAATCAAAAAACATCTTACTTGGGCAATCATCCCTAATCTAATGAGCATGAAACGTACAAGGTTTCCTTGTGAGACCCTCTGCAGCGGGTAACACAGTAGAAAGAGGTAGAAAAATCACAATTTAAAATGTCATGCCTGACCTCCCCAACATGTTTCACCAGCTAACTGTCTTCATCAGGGGACAGAGGCCCGGTCAGTTAAATTTTAATGCTTTATATATTGAGAACTGATCGAGTTTAAAAATGAAGCGTGAACCCAGCCGACCTCAAAATAGTGCAGTTCAAGCTGAATGTGTTACTCATCCCCTCTTCTGTTTCCAGATGTGGATCAATCCCTGCGCTCAGGTCATCTTTGACTCTGATCCTGCTCCTAAGGAGACATCCGGCTCGGCGGCGCTGGAGATGATGTCACAAGCCATGATCAGGTGAAGACGCCCCCCCTGCAATGCAGAAAAGGTCTGTGGTTTTCTGCTGCTGAGAACCAACCTCATCCATGTATTTGTCTCCACAGGGGTATGATGGACGAAGAAGGGAACCAGTTTGTCGCCTACTTTCTGCCGGGCGATGACACCATGCGGAAGAGGAAGAGAGACCAGGATGAAGGTCTGGACTACATGGCAGAGGATATGTAAGTGAAGAGAGGCTGATGACATTAGCACTGCCAGCTTTCACATCCCTGTTGATGCTGGGAGTGATAGTCTTTCAGTTCCTGTCCTCTTATTTGTGTGGTTAGACCTCCTTTGCCTCCTATTAAGTAGCATTTTCTCTCCAGATATGATTACAAGATCGCCAGAGAGTACAACTGGAACGTGAAGAACAAGGCCAGCAAGGGATACGAGGAGAACTACTTCTTCATCTTCCGTGAAGGCGACGGCGTTTACTACAATGAGCTGGAGACCAGGTGGGTGACACTGTTAATATATAGGACCTGTCAGGTCTCCTAACGTGTTTGGATTTATTGTAAATACTTGCCTACCCGATGAACAAACAATGCTAAAGCATTTTTACTTGGAACTTAACGTTGTGCCGGTCCTCTGTTACTCCTCCTGTTAAAAGGAACTCCCCCCACCCCACGCCACTACCACACACGAAACACACCCAGGCAAATGTTTTGGGAAAACAAACAGCACGAAAAAAAGGCCAAATTTGTTGTTTGGGAAACACACACAACCCAGAAAAACCAAAACCCCAAAAGTGTTTGGGGAAAACCCAAAGCGGGCACCCCACCCCACATTTTATACCGACAGGCCAAGGTTTGGACGCAACCACCAAAGGTGTGGTGCCCCCTTTTACCGCCCGACAACAATTCAACAAAATCCTAAAATCAGTCGCTGCAGAGCTTTTATGGGGCTCGCCTCTATAGCCACAGTCTTTTTGTTTCCTTAGTAACATTAGAGAATGTGAATTTCTGCTGCACCAAATTCAGGAATTCCTATCATTTTTACCACATTCTGACATGTCACAGTGATTTTTTTTTTTTTTTCTTGAGATTTGAATGGTGCAGGGGGGGGTTCTGAGACATCGCTAAAAAAGTGACAGAAGCATTCCGCTTAGCCCTGTGCACCTTTTTTATGATTGCATTTGCTCCGCTCTCCTCTGAGCATACACTGCACCATCACCACTATGAGGAGAGCCGAACATGAGCAAAGGGGCGCTGTGCTCAGCAAAGCGATTCTGCCCCTCTATTTTAGTGATTATCTACCCAGATTCCCACGGAGCAAAACATTTGACATGTTGGAGACTTGTAAAAGTTATGGGTATTCTTTATAGGGAACTGGTCATATTGAACATGCGATTGCTCTGCCAGCATCCTGTTCTAAAGCAGAACTATATATTATGTCTATGTGATTGTAAGCTCTCGCGGGCAGGGTCCTCTCTTCTGTATCAGCGCGTTACTTAGTGTTATTGTATTTGTTTTCTATAGTGTTTATGAACCCCTTGGCTTGTACAGAACCCTGGAACTAATGGAGCTCTAAAATGTGTGTGTGTGTATACAGGCAGTCCTCGACTTACACCTTTCTGATTTACACCTGTCCCCTAGTTACAAACGGAGACTTATGGGGCATGCTGGCACTTGTAGTTCCATGTTCCACAGTAGATAGTAGCTGTGGAACGACAAGTTCCAGCATGCCACAGCAGCACATGAGGTGAAATCTTAACAGGGGCACAGACGGCAAAACAAATCTGAATACCCTTCCCTGCACTATCCAAAACTAAAAAAAAAAAATTTTGTTCTTGAGTTACATTTAATAAATGTACCTGTTCCGACTTGCATACAAATCCAACTTAAGAACAAACCTATAGTCCCTATACCGTTCGTAACCCGGGGACTGTGTGTGTGTGTGTGTGTGTATATATATATATATATGTATGTATGTATGTGTTTATATATATATATATATATATATATAATATATATATAATATAATAGATATATAGATGGTGTGAGTGTGTGGTATATATATATATATATATATATAATAGTATATATTAATTATATACACATATAATAATTATATACATATAGATCTGGAATGATTTACTATAGTATGTAATCCTTCTTTTAAATTTCTACTTATTCTGGGTTGAGGAGTCCAGTGGGCGGTCTTACCAGTGATTGAAGATTCTCTCTGTATGCACTCATAAGGAATATAGTATATCCCTGGACTCTTTAAAGAGCTGTTCCCACCATACATATCATAGCAGTTCTGCCCTCCAAGTCTATGGTGAGAACACCACTTTAACAACAGAATAAGCAGAAATCTAACTAAAGGACAAATTCTGCTGAATGATTTCCCACAGAACTATGTATCGATCTTCTCGGCTCCTCCTGCTCTCCAACATGCTGCCAGCAGATCAGATAGCAGGTTCACTGTGCCGGGCTCCTTTTTAAGCAATGTGCAGATACCCTAAGCGCAGCTGTAGGTTTATCAGGAAACCCTCTTTGAAAATGTTGGGTTCTGTTCCTGTGCTAACAGTGGAAGACGAACTATATGAACCAGCACCAATATTGGAGAGTATAAAGCAGGAAAAAACTTATTGTAAAAAAAAATTTAAAAATCCAGAAACATCACAAAATATATCAAAATGTGAAGAAACTGTTGATGCATTTCAGACACCCGTCCTTGTACTCAATCGCATCAGCGGTTTCTTTATAATTTGATACTTTTTATTTTTGGGGTTTGTTTTATGGTTTTTTGTGTGTATATAATATAATATATATATATATATACATATATAATAAATATATATATATTTTAGGGGGATATATATATATAAATATATATATAAATGGGGATAATATATATATATAATTTTTTTTTTATTGAGAAATAATGTGTCCAGAGCACATTCACAAATTTTATCATACAGGCCCAAAGCTAGCATTCGGGTAAAGAAAATATGATAAATAAGATATCATCCCTTAACATAGAGCGAACAGATGTAGTGACATACGCCATCTAGAGTTATCCGGTATCACTAAAGTACAGGATTTACACCAAATCCCTGGGCTCCGGTCCAGATAGTCCATGCAAACATGACATCATCTCAGACTTTTATAATAACCCCGGTACTATTTTTTTCCCAATAACAAGTGAGTGCCCCTCGTGTTATTATCCAAAACACACATGAAAAAACAGAAAAACCTCCAAGGACTACCGACATCAACGGGACAAACACAAGATACAATAGGGATATTTAATGAACCCCAAAATTTAAAGGGGGAACCGTTCAGCGTAAAACTAATATCTGGGGGGCCACGTTTAGGCAATGCCAGATTGTATGGAGTATATATCCCACAAGCCCATATTATCATAAACCTATCTACCAGATTATTAAGAAGCGCCGTTAGGTATTCCATTCTGCGCACATCTTGTATCAATTGACAAAGATCATCCCTAGAGGAAGGAAGGGAAGATTTCCAGCTCCTAGCAATCGGACCTCTAGCTGCTGTAAGAATATGCAATACCAATTGCGTCTCAACTTTCCCCACAGATTGAGGTATCAAATTTAACAGAGATCTGTAGTTTTTTGCTCTCTAGTATTGGTGTGGAGTGCTGGTTCATACAGTTTGTTTTCTATTGCTAATACTTGGGTGATTAAACTAGGAGTCACCGTAACCGTTGCACCGTTCTCAGGTGAGCTGATTTATGATTTTTGCTTAATTTCTTAACGACCGCGCACCGTCTTTTGGCGTCAGCCGGTGCGGGTCATTCGTCTGCAGCGGCGTCTTTTGGCGTCGCTGTAGACTTCGGGATTTCCGGCGCCGCAGCTGCGCTGGGATCAGGGCTGTACTACACAGCCCTGATCCCAGAGCATCTACTGCAGCACCAGGTAGTTGAGGAAACCTCCGCAACCCGGTGCTTTAACCCTTTGATTGCGGCGGTGCGTTTACCCCAGCCAATCAAAGGGTTCCCCCTGCCTGTCGGTTTATCGAACACCTGGTGACCCCACAGAGCTCGGGGAAACGGCTGCACAGTCAGCCTGGGACTAGGTGGCCCCAGGGCTGTCTGTTACTAAGCCAGTGATCAGGGCACACTGTTTTGCTGTCCAATTTCCCGCCTGTGTCAAAGCGACACAATTAGAATGTATTAGCATAATAAAGAATATGCTAATACATAACTAAGTAAAAAAAATTTTTTTTTAGAAAAATATAAAAGTTCTCCCTTCATGGGAGTAAAAAAAAAAAAAAGGAATAAAAAAATATTTAATAAAAAATAATTGAAATAAATTACACACACAAAAAAACCTACACTTATTAGGTACCCACACGACGGTAATAACCTGTAGAATTAATCTAACAAGTTATTAAGTGTGAAATGTGAATGGTGTAAAAAAATAAAATAAAATACTGCAATTATTTATAAGTGAACTTAAACTATTCCCCATAAAAATACAACTCATCTCAAATAAAACGAGGCCTCACACAACTGCGTCATTGAAAAAAATAAAAAAGTTACAACTGTTGAAACGCAAGGAGGCAAAAACTTAAAAAAAAGTTCCGGTCATCAACTACTTTTCAGGCGTTCGGCATAAGGGATTAAAATTGGGTCTATTCCTGTGGTGCTGGCGACTCTGTTTTAGCTGCAGGAAATCGTAGTGATCATAGAGGTGGACATTTCTGGATGACGTGTCCGTGATCCCATTAAAGAACACTGCAGTTTGGGATTGTTGAGAACAGGCACAACAAATTGCATTCAGCATATGCAGATACCGTATTGTGAGAAACTTTTAGGCAGGTGTGAAAAAAATGCAGCAAAGAGAGAATACTTTCAGAACTAAGGCCACATGTATGAAAACATCTAGGTCTAAAACTCACTTTGTTGCCCATAGCAACCAATCAGAACCCATAGCAACCAATCAGAGCGCCCCTTTCATTTCATATAGTGCGCTGAAATAATGAGAGGAGCTCTCTGATTGGTTATGATCTCTGGTTGCTATGGGCAACAAAGTGAGTTTTAGGCAATGGTCACACGGCAATAATTGCGAGACATATTTTGCCCGCAATTACGCCGCGGGAGGGGGGGGCGGCCCCATAGACATGCATTATTCTCGGCGCGTATACGCCGTGAATAATTGACATGTCGCTTCGCACAATACGGCGAGCGGGGAGAGGAGACGTAATCCATAGTTCTCTATGAGAACTGTGGATTACCGTAATGACTGGGACGTATCTCGCCCCGTATTGAGCACAGTACGGGGCGAGATACGTCCCAAAATAAGCCGTGCTAACATAGCCTTAGACCTAGACAGTTTTCACACATGTGGCCCTAGAAGTCATAATGGTGTTATTACAACTTGGTTTTTTTTCCATTTTTGCAGAGTGCGTCTCAGCAAGAGGAGGGTGAAGGCCGGCGTCCAGTCTGGAACCAATGCTGTACTGGTGGTGAAACACAGAGACATGAATGAGAAGGCGCTGGAGTCTCAGGTACGATTGGGGGCTGAAAAGATCCTGTAGAACATTCATCAGCAGCCTGTCACTGTCCAGGTAAAACTACAACTCCCAGCATGCACAAGCTCTCCACGCTTGATGGGTGTTGTAGTTTTAACACAGGTTGCTGACCATTGCTGTCAGGAATAGAAAACAAGCCCAGATTATAATAAGTGTGGTATAACCCATGGGGTTTCTGATTGTCTTCTCTGGACTTGCAGGAAGCCCGCAGAGCTCAGCTGGAGAACCATGAGCCCGAGGAGGAAGAGGAGGAGATTGAGGTGGATCATGAAACTCAGGGATCGGGTACGTTACAATCCAGCACGCTTTCCTTAATCCACATTTGCCTTTGCATTATTTCTTTTCTTTTCCATGTTTGCTTCCTCTATCCAAATCCGCCTCTTCCCTATTTTTCCCAGGCCATTGAGATATGATGATTGTGTTATGCTGGCTGCTGTCAATCCTGACTACTTGTTCAGTCAGGCATTATGGGAAAGGAACTGGGAAGCTCAAGCGCCCTGTATTGGATGTAACAAATCCTCAATTTGCTACTGAATCTTTAAGAAACAAAAGGGATATTAGCCAAGCCAGTATCGCCCATCTGCATACAGCCGTTTCGGGGTTTTGCCCCTCATCCGTGTAGAGCAGAGCGACACTGGCTGGCTGTGTGGGAGGCAATGAGTGGCTCAGAAAGGGGAATATCTCCTTCGGGAGAGCACCATATAGGTGTGTAGAGTTTTGAGCCAAGCATATTATAGGGAGACAAGCAGCAGTCCGACTTCTCTGATGCCACTTATTTCTGGACAAAAATGGCCTGTTTCCTCTTCCCACCCCCTATGGGAGGCATCATTACCCAGAGCCCCAAGGTTATTTAAAATGCTTTTCCACTTGTAAAAATTAAAGGGGTTTTGCCAAGAAGTCAGTTCCTTACCTGTTATCTGATCAGGAGACAAAATTAACTCACCATGCTGAGAGGGGAGAGGGAGGGGGTCTGAGCAGAGACAAGCAGTGCCAGGGAGCTTCTACAATGTTTACACAAATAATTACATTGGAACCAGTGGATTCTCTATACAAAAGACAGGATATTTCTCCACAGTCCCTTGCTAGCTCCTTCATGTTCCCGATCATCAGATAAGAAGTGCAGACAGGGCAAGCCCCACCAGATCAGCTCCTGTCAGTGTCCTGGTCCTGTCTAATGTAAACTGTCAGGAAACTAAGGGCATGTAAGTCAGGCTGTAGCTCTCAGAGGCTTCACTTTTTGTAATCACATATATTTAGAAAAAAATATTAAATACCCATTGTGGAGGATCCCACGTCAACATTACATCGTGGCAAAACCCCTTTAAGTTGAAATGGGGCCAAGGTGGGCAAAAAAAAAAATAGTCCTTCCCTACCTGTCGCCCACCATCGATGCTCCGGAGCTCCCTGGCGATCCGATCCTCTTCACTTATGGGTTTTTGTCCCGACACACAGGATAGGGTCGTACTCCATTGTAAGTGAGTTGAGCATAAGCCTCTCTTGTGTGTCGAAACAAGAACCTGGAAGTGAAGAGAAGTGGGTCCTAGGGAACCTCCGCAGCATTAGCAGCAGGCAACTGGTAGGAAAGAAGTTGTGTGTGTGTGGGTTTTTTTTTTTTTTTTTTGCCCACCCTGATCCCAATTCTTCCGAGTGGACAACTCCGTTATATTGTAAGCAGATTCCAGCAAAACACTGCAGATTTTGCTGGAACCTGTGGTCCGCCAAGCAACATCTATTCACTGACATGCTATTCTAATAACTTTTCTTTTATTTCCAGCCTGTCTATAGCCTTTATACATGTTTGGTGTATTACTAATGCACTTAAGTTTTGTAATGCGCCAAACACACAGACGAGGCCATCTTTAGACATTAAAGGGGTTTTGCCACGATGTAATGTTGACGTGGGATCCTCCAAAATGGGTATTTAATCACTTTTCTAAATATATGTCATTAAAAAAATTGCAGCCTGAGAGAGCTACAGGCTGCCTTACCTGCCCTTAGTTACTTAAAAGCTTGCATTAGATACGACCAGGCAGAGTGACAGGAGCTGCTGGCCGGGCTTGGGCAGAGCACACTTCTTATCTGATGAGAGGGAGCGTGAAGGGGCTGTGGAGAAATATGTTGTCTTTTGTATACAGAATCCACTAGTTGTAGTGTGATTATTTGAGTGAACATTGCACACGATCCCTTATGCATGGCTCTCTGCTCTGACCAGCTCTCTCTCGGCTCAGCTTTGCTTTTGTTTACTATTGCTTCTTAGCAGATAAGGCACTTCTTGGCAAATCCCCTTTAATGAATGCACAAAATCTGAATGTCGATGGTTTACTTTCTTGCCCTTGAATATGACCTATTACAGTTCAGCATTTTATTTCATTTTAAGAATAGAAAAACATTAAGGAAAAATAAAAAATTTTTGTGCTTGGCAAATGCAAACTGTAAAATCTAAATATAAAATGAATCGGCGTCTTGTTGTCCTGAATATGTCTTTCAGTTCTGTCTCGGCATCAGAAGAGGGCAATACGTCAATACTCTGTAGATCGAGCTTCATCTGCTCTGAAATGTAATTAGATCTGATTGTTGTTTTTTGTCTTGGTTTTTCCACAGATGCAGAAGACGGAGAGAAGGGCAGCGAGCGTGAGAAGGAGGGCAGCGCCGGCGAGGCTTCTGGCAGCGAAAGCGAGCGGGAGGACGTACAGGAGGAGAAAGACGAGGAAGAGGATAAGGAGAGCAGTGAAGAGGACAGAGCTGCTCGAGACAAGGAGGAGATCTTCGGGAGTGATGATGATGACAGCGATGACGACGCACAGAACGAGAGCGGTGGGGAGGCCGAGGACAGCGGCAGCGAGGAGGAGGAAGAGGAGAAGAACAGGAGAAGTAGGAGCCGCAGCGCCAGCAGTAGTCCTTTCGGGAGCGACCGTTCCCAGCAGGATAATGATGACCAGAGCGGCAGCGAGCAGGGCTCCGCATCCAGTGATGGTAGTGACAGTGACTGAGCCCCGCACATGTCGGATAGCTTGTGTTTTTTGTATATATGTTTGTATTATACTTTTAGTTGAATAAAAATTTTCCATGAGTTGGTGTGCAGCACGGCTGTATTTATGGACCATCCTAGCATCTGAACATGATGATTTATGACTCGGATTCTGCATCGGAAGGGGTCAGAATCCACAGCCTTTTTTTTTTCAATTGAGAATCCAGATCATAGTTCACGCAGTGAAAGGCAGCACAGACTTTTTTATGCAGATTCGAGATCTGAAAATTTTGAAAGAAGAAAGTTAATTTATTTTTTATGCGGAAAACCATACGATTATGCAGTGGATAGCTGCCCACAGAAAATCCACCTCGGATTCTGCTGTGGATTTTGTATTTTTCCGACTTAAAAAATCGAATGTGTGAACATACCTTCATGGTGGTTATACGTATTAAATGAATGTGGCCAAACCAAATCTATTCTGTTGGCTGAGGAATGAGGATCGGGCATTTGGATTTTACCATGCCAATCCCTGTGTTCTCTAAGCAGGGTTATCAGCAGAGATGAGGTTGGTAGCAGGTTATTACTCTCTCCCTATGAACAACACATGCACACTGAGCATGCATATATATGAAGAGACAAAAAACACTCCAATTCTTTGGGGCATGTTCACAGCTCAATGGCTGGACTAAACTGACACCAGAAGCTGGCAATTCTGGCCTTTATGCTAACTGGAAAAAAAATAAGCAGGTGCTGCTAATTGCTTGAGCAAAAGCTCACATACCCCACTGCTAGGGGAACAATTAGATGAAAAACTGTACATTAACTTGACACCTGTTCACACCAGCATGCAGAAAGGCCACAGTATAATGCATGGGGAGATTGCACAAATGCAAAGATAACAATAAAACAACCACTCACATACACTCACTGCATGAGGGGGGTGATTGCTGGTTCACCATGCTGGCTTACAACCTATTAGTGACGCCCATACTATTAGATTAGATGGGCTGCCCAGAACTTTCTAGGTGTCCAACACAAAACACAGGCACCCTCCGCTCCCCAGCACTGTTGGGCAGATAAAAAAAAAATATGACATACTGGAAAAATGTTAAATATGAGGTATTAGTTGGTACAGGGGCTCAAATACACAAGCTCGCAACCGGCATCAACGGTTCTCATGTCTTGTGAGTCCCTACACTAACAATTTACAGAAAAAACATACAAAAAATGGGACATTACTTACTCAAAAAACACTCCAATTCTTTGGGGCATGTTCCCAGCTCAATGGCTGGACTAAACTGACCCCAGAAGCTGGCAACTCTGGCTTTTATGCTGACTGGGAAAAAATCTATATGAAGAGGAATAGCAATTAGCCAAATGCTAAAGCTACCTAATGTGTAGGACTAGCCTTACAGGTGACCATATGCATAGAACAGGGAGTACAAGAGAGGAGAAATAATCCTGAGGTATTTTATACCTGCTATAAGGTAAGAATTGAATAAGTTTATATATGTTGCTATATGTTAAATATAGGCATTGATTATACTGTAGCACAATGTCAGTCATGTACAGAGGACTACTAAAAAAAAATTCCAGCAAGTGCATGACGTTATTCCCACCTCCCCGACAAAGGGTTGTCTCACTTCAAGGATTGCTGCTTTTTATGTTTAAGATCTTGCAAAAACAAGTCACTTTGCAATATGTGTCCATTAACAGTGTCCTACCTATTCCTAGATATCCCCTCTTGTATGGACTGCATCAGCTCCTCAGGTCGCTATAGCTACAGACCTGTTTGATCTCTCCTGATGGGCCCTTCCCCAGTCTGGTTGCTATAGCTACAGACCGGTGCCCCTCACAGCTCGTCACTGCAGGCCAAAAGTAAAAAGCCAGTAAAAACACAAAATAAAAAGGGGGTTAAAAACCAAAAGACAGGACGGGGAGATCAGTTTGAATCGAGGGTTGGGAAGACAACCCTTTAAGTCTTTTTTTTTTTTCATCCCCCCACCCATTATTTCAGCGCTCCCTCGGGTTTACAGGGGGGGCCCCCGGGGGGATACAATGGTCTCACTTGGGACAGTGGGGCAGATTTAATAAAATATTTTGAAAATCTTAGTATAAATTTAAAAACTCAAGCCCTTACAATGTTCCAATGTTTTTTTTTGTCTGTTAAATTTTGGGTGCATGACAAAAACTGTCGCTAACTGTGGCAAATTCTTGGCACTTTTTTTCTAGGCAAATTTTGCCCCCTCAAAAAACCTTTTTTCAACTCAAAGAAAAACCAAAATTTAAACCCCAAAAATAAATTTAGGGGAAGATAAGAACTAAAAAAAAAAAACTATCCAAAAAAACCCAAAACTTATAATAGATAAAAAAAATTTGGGGCTCAGACTCGCCCAAATACTTTGAGATTGCACCGGTCCCCTAAAGGGCCCCAAACCAAATAGAATATCCCCTATGGGGTTAGAACAAAATTTAGAAAAAATGTCCAAGCTCCCCAAAACAAAGGATTTAATAAGGGAAATGACATGTTCTCCCCAAACCGGCACTTAAGGGCAAAACCCTTAAAACCCCCTTCCCCTTGATAAATATGCCTCAGTGTATCTTGAAAACGGCACCCCACCCTCCCAAGGGGAGCCCACTGCCGTTCTGGGGGCCTCATGTGATTGATGGAAGATTTTTAAAAAAAAATTATCTGAATTTTTACTTGTAATCCCCCTGTATTGGGCAGGTCCCATGCGGTGATTGGGGGTCTTTTGCGCCCCCTCTCCCTTTTACCGGGCCCGTTGTCCCTTTCCCTGTACTGCCCCTTAAACATGTATTAGTGGGTGAAATGCGTAAATTTTGGGGGTTTTAAAAGCCCCCTCTCTCCCGTACAGTGCAGTTTTTTTTTTTTTACAGGGGCCCCTGTACTGCTTTTTCATGCATTAGTGAGGTGCATGCGGGTGATTGGGGGGTCTATAGGGGGCCCTTACAGTACAGGGGCATTTTAGATGCCCTTTGAAATGCTTTTTTAACATGTTTTTTAATTAAGGGAAACTTGCAGTAAAGGGTTGGTCTTTTAGCCCCCCCCCCCCCTACATTTACAGTGCAGTTTTACATGCCCCTGTATGCTTTTTAATTTTAATTATGAGGTGCATCCCGTGTTTGGTCTATGCCCCTCTCTTTTTTTTAGTACATGCAACTGCATGTCCAATACTGTCTTACATGTGTTAGTAAAAGTGCTTGCAGTGTTTGGGCGGTCTACAGGGGTTCTCTACAGTAAAAAGTGCAACCTTTGCTATACGGGCCTTCATAGAAAGTGGTTTTTCCAGCCTTTTTACCCAGCTCTTTCAAATTCCTAGGGAAGGACCACTTTATTTTTCATTTTTTTTTAAATCTTCATTCAACATTATTTTTGGTGCCCTTTTTTGGGGGCCTTTGGGGAACCTTTAAAACCCAGTTTTTCAAAAAGCTATGGTTTCCCCAAAATACAGTGTTCGCCCAAACCCAAATTAATTTTCATTTATCGAAAGATAAGTGTATGTGCTTTTTAGATGAGACAATATTGCTGCTTTTATTTTCCTTTCCCTTTATACAAAAGCAAGGGCGGGCACTTTTGATACCTATGTTTTAAATTGTTACCTTGCCCCGGGCCCACCCAGAAAAGAGTAGGGGTGGCCCCGCTCCCATTAATCAAAAAGGGCCCCAAAGAAAATTTCCTTTTGAAAAAATAGGGGTTTGGGGGAATTTTTACGCTGCGGGGTTTTTTAGGCAAACAAGCCCGAAAATCAGCAGAATGAATGACCCAAATGTTTTTTTTTTGGGCTAAACCGCATTTTTTTTACCGTATTTTTTAATCAAATTTAATCCCCAGACAAAAAAAAAATTTAAATTTTCCCTGTTGTCCGGGGGGGAAGCCGCATAAGGTTTATTCGCTCCCTTTCCCCCCATTTTAGAACAAAGACAAAAAATTAAAAAGAATGAGCTTAATGAAGTAACCCAATGAAAACCACCCCCTGGGCTCCTTTAAGGGTGCATTGAATCGGGAAGCTTTTTTTGGTGCATTTTTTGAGGGTTTTTTTGTGCGGGAATGGCCAACAGCAAAAAAGGGGGGTTTTTCTATCTTTTTCTTCATTGAATGGCCCTTCAGAAATAAGGGGACTTTGAAAAAAAAAGAAAAACTTTAAAAATTTGGGAGGGTCATTTGAAAAAGCTGCCCTTTTTTTTCACGGGGAATTTTAAATCTTCTTTTTTTTCTGAAAAACGCATTTCCCCCCATTCCCGGGGTCGGTTCCCACCCTCCTTTATTTCATTGGATAAACTGTTTAAATAAATTTACATTCTGTCGGGCCCCTGGGTTTTAACGGGAATTCCTGCCTCTCTCCCCCGAAGAAAGGGACCGCAAAATTTTCCCATTTCGGGCACAGCCAGCAGAAAACCACGAGGCCTGCCCCTGCTTCACAATCAGAAAACGGCAGAAAAATTGGGGCGTTGGGGGCCAAAATGCAAACATAAAAGGGAAAGAAATTGGGCCCTCCCTCTCTTAACGGGAAAGAAGGGGGACCGACAGAAATTTTCCCAACCCCTGACAGCCAAGAAAAAAAAAAATAATATTGCGGGCTTCTACAATCAGAAAAAAGCAAAAATTTGTCCCCTGATACCAAAATTTGCTCCGGGCCTGAAACATAAAAAGGGGAGACGGGATCTGGGGTGTTTTCTGAGGAGTTCATAGAAAAAATGGTTTCATAGTTTCATGTCTGTAAGGTTTAAAAAAGACAAGAGGGCCCCACCCCAGTTCAGCCTGCCCGTGCTAAGGGTTGTTTCCGGGGAAAGGAAAAAAAACCCAAAATTGAGGTAGAAGAAAAAATTTACCCTCTTTTTGGGGAAAAAATTTCCCCTTCCCCAAACTCCAATCGGGGCAATTGAAAAATCCCTTGACCCAATGCCCCCCTTTTTCCAGAATCCAAAAACACTTTTAACTTGTTATTTTTTAAACGCCCGGGAAATGCATCCAAAACCCCTTTTTGAAACTCTGTTAGTAAATTTCACCATGAAAAGGGTTCCCTTTCCTAGCAGAGAGTTCCACAGTCTCACTGCTCAACTTTTAAAAAATCCCTTTCTATGTTTATGTAGAAACTTTTGTTCTCAAGACTTTGAGGTTGGCCCCCTCTTTCTAGTTTACAGCCCTGGGTAAAAATTTAAATATTGGGGGGAAAATTCTCTTATTGCCCTTTGATGTATTTAAACTTTATTTATTATGTCCCCCCGAAAGCCGTTTTCCCTCTAAACTAAATAACTCAAATATTGCTAATCTTTCGGGATATTGCAGCCCAAACCCACCCTTTTATTTTTTTTGGGTTGCCCGTTTTTGGGTACCTTTTTTTAAGCCCCAAACAAGGGTTTTTTTCCTTTGTGCCTGGTCCCCAAAAAAAGTAAAAATTTCCCAATGTTTTTTTTAAAACCCATTTACTTGTATAGGGGGAAAAGAAAATGTTTCATAAGGGCCTTACCCCCTTTCTTAAGAAACCCCAAAATTTCCATTTGCCTTGGCAGCTGCGGGCCTGAAATTTGGCTCTACAATTAATTTTACTGTCCCCCAAAGGATTCCAAGTCCTTCTCCCTGTCCCCTTTTTCCCCCCCGGGCCTTTTTTTCCTTTTTAACTTTGTGTAATTTTAAAGGGATTTTTCGCCCCCATGTGCATAAACCTTGCTTTTTATCTGTTTTAAAAACCTCACCCTTTTCCCCTGCCCAGGCCCCCAAACTTATCCAGACCCCTTTTGGGAAATTTAACACATTATCCTCTATTGTGTTGATTACTTTACAAAAGTTGTATTTTTTTCAAAGATCCCCATATTCTTTTGTTTTTATTTCCCCGTGTAAGATCATTTTTGAAAAAGTTAAAGAGGATAGGGGCCCCAAAAATGAGCCCTGTGGTCCCCACTTTTAACAGGGGTCCGTTTTTTGATTATGCACCATTTTAAATTTCCCCCCCTTTGTTTTCTAAACAGTGACCAAATTTCTTAACCCCCTTGCACAAAAATTTTCCTCCAGTCCAAAACAAATTTTCATTTTTTTACCCCAAAAATTTTAATGGCACCGTATCAAATGGGTTTTTGAAAAAAACTAGATATTTTGACCCTCCGGGGCCCACCCGATCCGTTAGCATTTACTTCCTCATAGAACTGAAGAGATTAGTCCCGACAGGAACCGATCCTTCATGAAAACCCAAAGCTGGAACCGTTAAAACCCTTTATTTTCAAATGAGATACTCCCGGATACATCTCTGAAAAACCCTCAAACATTTTACCACAAAAAAGGTTTAAACTTTCCGGCCCGGGAGTTTCCTGTTTTAATTGTAAAAAACCTCCAGTGTGAGAGGAGAAAAAAGACGGTTCATAGTTTATAGAAAACTGTTTAGACTGGAAATGCAGGGGGGGTTTGGGAGTTTGACGTTTTTTACCAAAAATTTAAGACTGCATAGGGGGGAGGAACGAACAGTGACATTGGACTCCGGGGGGGTGGGGAAGACTCGGGAAAAGAGCATGAAACAGTGAAAGGGGGGGGTGATTTTCATCCCCCTTAAATTTTAAAAAACACCAGGGTGGGAGGGGAAGAAAAAGGGGGCCCGGATTTGCAAAAGCTGAAATTTTGAGAGCCCCAAAGAAACCCACGAAAAATGAAAAAAAGCGAAATTACATCCCCTTTAAAAGCTGTATATTTCCCGGGACAAAAAAAAAGCAAGGGGTGAAAAACATCCTAAAAACCGGGGGAAAAGTGAATTGTGTTTTTCCTTCGTCCCCAGCCCGAGCAGGTTTTTTTTATTTTAGGTTTTGTTATTTTGGAGAGGGGAGCTGAAATGGAAACCCCGGGGTTATTCCCCGGAGCATTTACGGAGTCCCCCCCAATTTTGCAAATCTGTGCCATTGGGGAGAGATTTAACCCTTGGGGAAATTTTTTTTCATCCCATTAAAACTGTTAAGGGGGAAAACAGGCCCCTATATCGCCTGCAGTCTTTCCCATTTGGGATTCTGTCCTGGGGCTTTTTAGAGGGTTTCAGCTTTTTTTCTTCAAAGAAAACTTGAAACTTCAAAGGATGCAGCAAAATTCCGTCCCTGCTGATATGTTCTCGGGCTTCACCCTTCTCCCGCGCCCGGGTAGGAGCCTACTTCTTTTTCCCCTTTTGTCAGTTAAAGGGGTTTTTTCCCCCAAAACAAAGATTTCTTTTAAAAAATGCAGGGAAAAAGTTTAAAAGAAGACCCTTTTTTTAAAAATATCACTTTTTTTATCTTTGTTGAGGAGAATTTTTTCAGTGTACCTTGGGTTACCGACCCGCTTTTTCCCCCGCTGTTTCCCCCCTTTTATAGCAGAGATGATGTCATCACCAAAAGGAACAAAAGGGAAATTTTATAAAAATAACAAAACAAAGGGAACCCAAATTTCTAAATGTTTACTTAAGGGTCCTTTAAGTTCTCTGGACTTTTGGGTTTTAAAAATTTCCCTGTTCTTAGTCAGACTAATTAAACCCACCTTGGAATCGGGGGGTTTTTATGCTAATCACCCATAGACCCGTTAAAGGAAAAAGAAGGGTGTATGAAAGGAAAGCTACTTCTGTCCCCGTGAAACTCCCAAAGGGGAGACAACCCCCCACAATCCCGTCTGTCAATTTATATCAGATGTGTACATTCTCTCTCTCTCCTTTTGCCTCGCAGGGCACATATCCTGAAAAAATAAAATGCCCTTTAAATTTTTGGGCCCCCTCATTTTAAAAAAATATGATCTTTCCCTAATTTTTGCCAACCCCTTTTAAAAAAAGATGCAGAATAGAGAGGTGGCTGCGAAAGCGCGACACCGGATTTAAGAGGACAACTGATTGTGCAGGTCAGAACTCAGAATTACCACCGAAATGAACAGAGTGTCACATGAGTGCAGCCACCTATTCATGCTACATGCAAAAGTTCTCAAGATAGGTGCGTGTCCCACCTCGGGTATTCTATCTTTACAATTTTTTCAAAGCAAGTGAAAGGTGGGTGCGCCCTTGGGGCCCCGACCTGTCCAAAATTAAAAATGGTACCCCCTTTAGTTCTGCCCTGCCACCCCCCTCTAAGGTAGGGTTTTCCCGGGCTTAAAATGGGGAAAAAAATTTTAGGTTTAAATTTGCGCCGTAGTGCGCAAAATTTCGTCCCGGGGAAAACGTCCCAAGGGCATTACGGTAATTCCCAAAAGTTTTTCTAGAGAAACTTTTGGAAAATTTCATCTCCCCATCCCTTTTCCCGGGCCAAAACTGCCCCGGGGGGAAAAAATGGAAAGTCATTTAACCCAGCGGCGTAAACGCGCTGTGGCAATTTAAAGTCTGTGGGCCGGGGAGGGGGCCCCCCCCCCCCCTCCCCCCCCCCCATGGGGGTAAAATTTGGGGGGGGGAGTTATGCCCCCCCAAATAAGCCGTTTGAACATAGCCTTAGTATCACCAAGCCAACCCCCTCTGCATTCCCTCTAAAAACCCCCGACCCAACATGGGGTAAAATTTGGGGGTGGGGAAAAAAAACCCTTTTAAAAGGGGGTTGGGCTGGGTTATTTTTATTTAAAATTTTTTTGAAACTAAGGATACCTTGATATAAACCCCAAAAAATCACAGGGGTCAGCTTTTTTCCTCTATTTTTTATAACCCTATTTTAAACACGAGCCCCCGCTCCCCCTTTTCTATCCTTTTTAAAACCCCATATATCCAAAAGCTCAGCTTTCCCCCTCCCTTATCCTAAAACCCTATATTTTACAGGATTTGCTTTCCTCCCTTTTATCATATAAAACCCCCATATTATTACGGGCTCCCGCTTCCCCCCTCCTTTTATCTAAATCCCATAAAAATCACAAGATCGCTCCTTTCCCTCTATCATATAACCCTTATAATCACAGAGCTTTAGCTTCTCTCCCCCTAAACATCTAACCTATTTTAAACACAGGGGCTTTAGCTTCTCTCCTCTATCATATAAACCTTTTAACCCCCAGAGCTCGCCTTCCTTTTCTATCATATAAACCCCATATATCAAAAAGCTCAGCTCCTCTCCCCCTATAAAATTTAAACCCCATAAAATCACAGGAAAACCAGCTTCTTCCTTATCAAAATAACCCTATATTAAACAGAGCTCAGCTTTTTCTCCCTCTTACATATAACCCTAAAATATCAAAAGAGCTCAGCTTTCCCCCTTTTCAAATAACCCTATAATCACAGAGCTCAGTTCCCTCCTCTATATATAACCCTATATATCACAGAACTCAGCTTCTCCCCCTATCATTTAAACCCCCATATTCACAGAGTTTAGTCCTCTCCCCCTATAATTTTAAAACCCTTTTAAAATCAAAAAGAGCTCAAACTTCTCTCTATCAATATAACCCTAAAAAACAACGAGCTCCGCTTTCCCCTCCTTAACATATAACCCTATATAACACAGAGCTTTAGCTTCTTCCCCTTTCCCTATAACCCTATATATCCCGAGCCAATCCCTCCTCATCATATAACCCTTATTATCACAGAGCTCAGCTTCTCTCCCCCCCACCAAAATAACCCTATTTTTCACGGCTAAACTCCTTTTCCCCCAAAACATAAAACCCCCATATTTTCACAAAAGTCCCGCTTCTCTTATCAAAATTTTAAACCCTTTTAAACACAGAGCTCGCTTCTCCCCCCCTATATTTTTAACCCATAATCACAGAGCCCCAGTTCTTCTACATATAACCCTATATATCACCCGAGTCAGTTTTCCTCTATCAAAAAACCCTAAAATATCACAGTCTCAAACTTCCCCTCCCCTATCATAAAACCCCATATATCACCCCGAGCTCAGCTCCTCTCCCTTTCCCTTTTTCCCTATATATCACAAGGGTCAGCTTTTTCTCCCCCCTATCATAAAAAACCCCCAATATATCACAGAAACTAGCTCCTTCCTCTATCATTTTAACCCAAAATATCACAGAGTTTAGCCCTTTTCTCATCATATAACCCTATAAAATCCCCAGAAACTCCGCTTTTTCCCTCTATCAATAACCCCCATAATAACACGGTCAGCTTTCTCTATCAATAACCCCCATATTTTCCAAAAAGAGCTTTAGCTTCTCTCCTTTTAACATATAACCCTATATATCACAAAAGCCCCAGCTTCTCTCCCCCCTCCAATTTAACCCTATATATCACAGAGCTTTTAGCTCCCCTTTTCCCCTTTTCATATAATCTTATATTCACAGAGCTCGCTTTCCCTCCTCTATCATATAACCCTTTATTTTACACAGAAACTCCGGGTTCTATCCTTACCCCTATAACCCTATATTTCACAGAGTCAGTTTCTCCTTACCAAAATAAACCCCATATTTTCACAGGCTCAGTGCTTTTCCCCTATCAAAATCCTTTCTCTCACATAGGCAGCAAAAAAACCTCCTGACAAGATCCCTTTAATAAAAAATAATCTGGATAACCCCCCTTTTAATCCTGCCCGCCCAAAAAGATCATGACATGGGGCAAACCAAGGGTTACAGACATTAAAACCCGGAAAAATATGGTTTTTACCATTGAACCCTTTGGTTTGTAAAAGACAGAGGGTTGTGTAATAAACTAGTTTGGGGGGTTCTTTAACCTTTTCCCCAAAGGCCGTGACCCCGCAATACATTTTTCCCCCATGTTGCGGTTTAAACCCCCAAACCCAAAAAAAAAATTTTGTTTGGCTTCTTCAAAAAAATGTAATTTTTGCTACATGAGGGGGGTTTCATAATGTTTACGCCCCGAGCGGTACCTCTAAATTGGGCACATACAAAAAAGGTAACCCCGCAGAGCCGTTTCATAGAAAGTAACCTTGGGCCGGGGGGGGGGGGAGGTGGGGGGTGTGATTGGCACATGAGGGGTTACATATGTGACCCCTCATGTTTACACCACAGCCCCCCCCCCGTAAGGGTGGGGGGGGGGGGGGGGGGGGGGGGGTTTAAAAATTAAAAGGGGTATAAACATTTTAAAAAGGTTATGTGGTTTCAAGTTTAAAAGGTTAATAACTTTTTACTTTTTACCACCTACAGACATTACATGATGCATGTGTGTGTTTTTAACACTAAATTACCCTTTCAGCCAGGAACACCCCTGCAGTACCGGTTCGAGCGTTCTCTCCCGCAAATGAGGGATGGGGAGGGCTGCTCCTGATGTTGGTACAACATTTGGGCGGTGATACTGCGCGGGTTTTCAGCGTCCCGAAGCACAGGGCCCCCAAAAAAAAGTAAGTCCCCTCCCGCCGCAGCGCCCCCCCACCTAAGGCCCCCAAAGCTGCGGTAAAAGCTCCCCCTGCTCCCCCCCCCCTCCCGTGGGTTTAGGGCCGCCGCCCGCCGCGCCCCCCCCTGCGCTGCTTGCCCTTTGTGCGGCGCCCCCAGCGCTCCTCCCTGCAGCTGCTTTCATGTTGCGCCGCCCACAGCGCTTCCTCCCCCCAGCTGCTTGCATAGGCGCCCGGCCCCCAGCGCTCCCCCCCTGCACTGCTTTTCAAAAGGGGCCCCTGCCTTCAAAGGGGCTCTTCCCCAAATCCACAACCCCTTTCAGGATAGCGCACAAACCCCGGGTCTCTGTCCAGATGGCGCCCCCCCTCGCTCTCCGGGGCCCGGGCCCCCCTCCCCCGGGGTTAGGAACGGCCCTGGGGTTTAGGGGAAACCCCCGCGTTTTGGGGGGTTTTCCCCCCCCCCGAGGTCGCGACCCACAGGGTTGAGAACCGCTGGGTCTAGAGGGGCGAGCTTTACCATCATAGGGGGGCTATTTCCCTTTCAGTAAGAGTGATGGATTAATAATGTTTTAAACAAAGGGGGTGGTTGAAACGTTAAATTCTTTAAATTTTTTTTTTTTTCCCAAGCCTATGAGCCGTGTATTGAAAACCAAATGGAGGTAACGAGGGTCTATGGTCGCTTTGCAGTTCTCCACCTCGCACCTGCCAGGACTTTGTTTCCAGCACCTCTGCCTCTCTCTGGTGAGTCATGCGCCCGCACCTTGTCATGGTTCGTTTTTACCGTTTTTGTCTTTGCAACCACAAGAATTTCCTCCTTCACTTCTTTATCTGGTCTTGGACAATGGGCTAATTCTCCCGTTCTAATCACAGGACATGTTCTTGACCAGAAATTTTTACTCTGTCATTTTGCACATTTTTGGGTTAACCACAAATATGACTCATGCAGAAAACAGTGAGTAGGATTGCCATAGGACAGTCCCACAGATTTCTAGCCAGACCGGTCATACAGTAAGTCTATTCATATGCGTTAACTGCAATTACGATAATGTAGAAAGAGCATCATTGTTGTAGACGTCATTTTCTTGTATTGGCCCGGGGAAATTTTGACCTCTGAATTGTGTGAAATAACGGGGCCCATGAGTGAGCCCACCCTTTGTTTTCACCGGTTTACTTCCTTATGTTTCTGAATCTGATGGAGGTAATAATCCTGTTGCTTTAATTAAATTTGCAAGAAAAAGACGGAAACAGAAACTGGCCATATCATTTTGGTAAAGCTGAAGTGAGCCAAAACAGCACAGGGAGCACACGCCCCGTCTTTTTCTTGGTATTTTTTCCCCCTTTTTCGTATATTTTTTGGATTTAAGGGAGGGGGGGAAAATGAAATAGATGAGGGGCCGTGACTTTTGCTTGCGGGGTTTAAAAATATAAGGGGCCATTATGTTAAACCCAAAAATTTCATATTTGAGTTTGTCCGTTGTAAAAATATTTTTTTTTTTTTTGCCCAAAGTACTGGGGACTGGATGAAAGGGAAAATACCAGGCCCCCCCCCCCCTGCGTGGAAGGTGTAAAAGGGGTTGTTTTTATGGGGATTTTTGTATCTGTATGTTTCCCAACGTATGGTATGTGGGTTTTTTGCTTTTTTGATGCTATGTGAATAGATGTCAAATTTTTTGGTGCAGCTTTTGTCCCCCTAGTGGAGAGTTTGGGAAATACCCATTACTGCACCTGGGTTTTTCTTTTTTTTTGCATGGGGGTGTGCTGCCTCTGTGCTGTGTTTTTGGCTCACTTCAGCTTTCCAGCGTGAGTATGGATTTTTCGTTTCCGTCTTTTTCTTGAGTATTTTTTCCCCTTTTTCTGTATATAATATATAATTAATTAAATTTGCCCCTGAATTCTGGAGATCAGATCAGCAGAGACCTCAGTGCAGCGTGGCCCTGGCCAATAATGAAAATAGAGACCCGAAAGATGCAATATGATGATAGAAAACACAGTCGGATTCAGTCATTTCAGAAGGTGGTTTACAGGGCACCAGGCCAAGGTCAAATGCTGCGGGGCACCAGGCCAAGGTCAAATGCTGCAGGGCACCAGGCCAAGGACAAATGCTGCGGGGCACCAGGCCAAGGTCAAATGCTTCGGGGGCACCAGGCCAAGGTCAAAAATGTTTGCAGGGGCCCCAAGGCCCAAGGGTTTCAAAATGCTGGGGGGCCTTCAAGGCCAAGGACAAATGCTGTGGGGGAACCAGGCCATGGTCAAATGCTGTGGGGCACCAGGCCAAGGTCAAATGCTGCAGGGCACCAGGCCCAAAAGGTAAAATTGGGGCAGGGCACCGGGCCCAAAGTAAAAAGGGTTTGTGGGGCCCCCCCGGGCCCCAAGGTAAAATTCCCTGGGGGGAACCGGCCAAGGTAAAAAATGCTGTGTGGCCCCGGCCAAGGTAAAATTTGCTGGGGGAACCCCCAGGCCAGGTCAAATCTTGGGGCACCGGGACATGGTAAAAATGTGTGGGGAAACCAGGAAAAAGTAAAATGCTGGGTGCCCCAAACTCCCCGGTTTAAAAAAGGCTGCGGGAGCAAAAAGGGAAGGTAAAAAAAATGCCCCCTCACTGACGTCCGTAGGTATTAGTACAAAAAATTTTTTGGTCGCACAAAATGGCGCCGCACCACAAATTTCAAAAATAGAAAATGTTTGGAATTTTTCCCCTTTGGTCCCAAAAACAAAAAGGGGAAACCCCAAAACATTTTTGGGTTTTGCCGGATGGTATAATATGGGAATGCAGATAAAAATTTTTATTTTTCCAAAGGGGATTGAAGCTATAAAAGCAAAAAAACCCGAAACAGGGCAAAAAAAATACTTTTTTTTTTAAAAACTTGTCCCATTGGAATTATTTGCGGTTTTTCCCAGAATATTTTTAGTATGTAAATTTTCCCCAAATTGAAAGTACATCTTGTTCTGCAAAAAAAAAAAACCCCCTTGTTTCGAGGGAAAAAGGCCCTTTTCTCTCGAAACATCCACAGGTTTTGCTGATCGCTTGCAGTCTAGTTCCTCACCTTTCCCCTTGGGGATTAAAAAAGCTACTTTGAAAAAAGTTTTTTTGGCTGGATTCCAGCTAAAGTTTTCCCAAACAGCATTTTTTCTATTCCATTTTTAAATGTGTATATGTCCATTAATGTTGGATTTTGTAAGATAAGAGTAATACATTTATATAAAAGTTAAAAAGAGTCTGCCAAATGTGATATTGAAGCATATGAAGCAATGGAGGTAGCTTACCTGGAGACTCTGTACTTAAAGGTATACGTTTAAAGAGTTGATTTTTTTCAAAACCAGAAGCAGATGCCTCATGGTGGTGGAAAGTGGAAGAACTGATCAGAGTAAGCAATGTGGTTAATTATAACTACCATCATTATTGTAATAGAAAAAGTAGGCTTTTCCTGCCATGGACATCTATGACTTAGCCCAAGGTGAGATCCCTACCCCCTATCCCATTCATTGATGAGGCTTCTGACTGCCACATTCATAGAAGAATGGATTACAGGAAAGGTGGCCTCAGATGTGCAAGGCTCTGTCCTGTCACATCTATTGGCGTTAGGAAGGCAGCCAAGGCCACCAGTGTCACCCAATGTGCCTAACAGACTCATTGTGAAAGTCATATCAGGACTTGTTCAAGGACAACAGGTTAGAAGAAGGTGCTGCATACATGATGCTAATAGAAACTGTGAAGCTTTCATTGCTAGCTACATGTGTCGGGATCTAGCGGTGAGAGGTTAAGTCATCTCATGAGGTTTCCCCATGGACCGTTTCGAACTGAGGCGTTTGGGACCCATCAGTGAAGTTGATTCATAGGTTCATGTTCCCCCTGTTATGAGATCATTAGAGTTGGCAAGTCAGTGAGCAGCCAACTACTTACAACCCACTGTAGATATATAATTATGGTGCATTATGTCATGTAAGCAGGCTGGCCGGTCATGGACCCCTGTAGTGATGTTATCATAGTAGATGTGTCATGTAAGTAGTCCGGCCGGTCATGGTCTTCTGTAGTGGTCATCTAAGCAGGCTGGCCGGTCATGGTCGTCTTTAGTGGTCATGTAAGCAGGCTGGCCGGTCATGGTCTTCTGTAGTGGTCATGTAAGCAGGCTGGCCGGTCATGTAGTGGTCATGTAAGCAGGTCGGTCGGTCATGGTCTTCTGTAGTGGTCATGTAAGCAGGCCGGTCGGTCATGGTCTTCTGTAGTGGTCATGGTCTTCTGTAGTGGTAATGTAAGTAGGCCAGCTGGTAATGGTTTTCTGTAGTGGTCATGTAAGCAGGCTGGCCGGTCATGGTCTTCTGTATTGGTCATGGTCTTCTGTAGTGGTCATGTAACGGCCGGCCCGGTCATGGTTTTTTTAGGGGTCTGTAAGCGGGCCGCCGCATTTTGTAGTGGTCATGAAAGCAGGCCGTCGGTCTTTGGTTTTGAAAGGGTCATGAAAGGGGCCGGCGGTCTGTTTCTGTAGTGGTCATGAAACAGCCGGTGGTCAGGGGTTTCTTTAGTGTCTGTAAGCACCCGGCCGGCAGTCATGGTTTTGTAGTGGTATGTAAGAGGCCGTGTTTGGTTTCTTAGTGGTATGAAACGGGCCGGCCGGTCAGGGCTTCTGTTTGGGGCATGGTTTCTGTAGTGGTCTGAAAGCGGCTGGCGGTCATGGTTTCGTATGGTCTGTAATCAGGCCGGGCCATGGTTTTCTTTAGGGTTTGTAAGCAGGCGGCCCCATGGTTTCTGTAGTGGCAGAACGGAGGCCCCGGTGGTCATGGTTTCTGTAGTTCATGTAACGGGCCCGGGGGAAAATGGTCTTCTGTAGTGGTAATGAAAGCAGGCGGCCCCGGTCTGGTTTCTGTAGTGGCATGGCTCTGTGTGGTCATGAAAGCGGGCTGGCCGTCGGTCTTCTTAGTGGTCATTAACAGGCGGCTCTTTTTTTAGGGGTCTTGTAAGCAGGGGGTTATGGTCTTCTGTATGGTCATGTAGCGGCGTTTTATGGTTTTTTTAGGGGTCATGTAAGGCCCCCGGTCGTCATGGCTTCTTAGGGGTCATGTAAGCAGGCCGCGGTAGGGTTTCTGTAGTGGTCATGAAAGGGGGGGTTGGTAGGGTTTCTGTAGGGGCATGAAGCAGGGGGCCGGCCTGGTCTTCTGTATGGTATGGTCTTTGTATGGTCATGAAGCAGGCGGGCCGGTCAGGGTTTTCTGTGTGGTCATGAAAGGCAGGCGGCAGGTTTTTTTAATGCATAAAGGGCATGCCCCAGGCCCTTTTAGATTCTTAAAGCCGGGTGGACCTGCTTCTGATTCAGAAAACGCCGGGCCCCCTGTTCTGGCCCTCGAAGTGCCAATAAGGGGGCCCTGGGGGCCCCCCTTTGACCCTCGAGCCCATGAACCGGCCCCAGCCACTTATTGCCATTTAAAAGACCATGCCCCCCCGCCCCAAAGGGCCCCTTAAAAGAGCCGGCCGGCCTGCTTCTGACCCAAATTGAAACCATTAAGGATCTTACTTGACCACACGGCCATGCCCCTGAGGCCATGACGGCCGCCTTTAGGGTTTAGGGCCCTTTAAACCGCGGCCGCTTCATGCCCCTAAAGGGAACAGACGGGATGGCCTTTTAAATGCATAAAAAAAACTTACGGCCCCTCTTCAGGCCCTAAAGGCAGGAAAGCCGGCCGGGCTTCATGACCAAAAAGCTGAGGCCGGCCTGTATGCCATAAGAAGACCTGCCCGCTGGCTTTTAAATGCCATAAGGCCGGAAACCGGCTGTTTTCATGCCCTTAAAAAAAAAACATACCCGGGCCCCTGTTCCAGGGCCATCAAGGCCTGAATGGTTTTTTATGCCAAAAAGCCAAGCCGGCCTGTTCATGCCCCTCGAAGCTGAACCGGCCGTTCGACATAGCCTAAAAGGGCTGTTACGCCCCCAGGAAAAGCCGATGGCCTGTTCTGAAAAGGGCCAGGGATGGCGGGCCGTCATGCCCTAAAGCCATTACCAGCGGCCCGTTACATGACATTTAAAAAAACCAGACCGGCCCGGCCCTGTTACTGACCCTACGGACCTGGAAGCGGGCCTTTTACATGCCACTACAAAAAAACCCGCCCGCCACTGCTTACATGACCATACAGAAAAACCATAACCCTCTTAATGACCACTACAAAAGACCATGACCGGCCGCCTGCTTACATGCCACTAAGAAAACCATTCCCACTGGCCTGCTTACATGACCATAAGAAGCCCAAAGGAGCCGGTTCCCCTTACTCCATCAGAAGCCTGATCCCTCTTAAAGAAATACAAAAACTGATGAAGGTTTTTTTCTTCCCACTTACGAAGACCAAGGCCACCGTTAAAAACCAAAAAGAAAACCCCCTTTTAAAGGGTCTTACAGACATACAAAGCCCATAAAGAAGGCCTGCTTAAGACATAAAAACCCTGAAGCCCCCTGTTTACAGGGAACTAGAAGTGAGAGGTGCTTCATGCCCCCTGGCCCTGACTGGGGCCCGTTTTGACCATCAGAAGTTGACCAGGTTTCATGCCCCTAAAAAGACTAATGAAGGGGCCCGCCTTTACAACCCACAAAATAAAAGGGGTGCTTAAATGCCATAAGAAACTGCCGGCCGAGGGTTTTTGTACGTGTCATGTAAGACGGCTGGACCGGTCATGGTCTTCTGTGTGGTCATTACATGGCCCATGGTTTCAGATGACCATGGAACGGCGGCCGGTCATGGTCTCTATTATGGTCATGTAACCGGGCTGGCCGCCATGGTCGCTTTAAGGTCATGTACGCAGCTGGCCGGTCATGAGTGTCTTAAGCCGGCGGTCTTCATGGTCTACTAGTTGTCATGTAAGCAGGCCTGGTCCATGGGTCTTCTGTATGTCATGTACAGAGCCAGGTACGGCCATGGTCTTCTGTAGTGGTCATGTAAGCAGGCCGGTCGGTCATGGTCTTCTGTGAGGTCATCTTCAGTAAGTAAAGTGATGCCAGCTGGTAATGTTTACTGTATGGTCATGTAAGAGGCCGTCGGCTCATGGTCTTCGTATTGCTCGGGTCTTCTGTAGTGGTCATGTAAGCAGGCTGGCCGGTCATGGTTTCTTAGCGGTCATGATAGCAGGCCGGGTCATGGTTCTGTAGTGGTCATGAAAGCAGGACAGGTCGGTCATGGTCTTCTGAGTGGTCATGTAAACAGGCCGGTCCCGGTCAGGTCTTCTGTAGTTGGCATGTACAGGCCATGCTGGTCATGGTCTCTGTTAGTGGTCATGTAAGCAGGCTGGCGGTTCATGGTTTTCTGTTAGTGTCATGAAGTAGGCAGCCGGTCATGGTCTTCTGTAGTGGTCATGTAAGCAGGCCAGTCGGTCATGGTCTTCTGGAGTGGTCATGTAAGCAGGCCGGCCGGTCATGGTCTTCTGTAGCGGTCATGTAATCAGGCCGGACGGTCATGGTTTTCTTTAGTGGTCTTGTAAGCAGGCCGGCTTCCATGGTCTTCTGTAGTGGTCATGTAAGCAGGCCAGCTGGTAATGGTTTTCTTTAGTGGTCATGTAAGCAGGCCGGTCGGTCATGGTCTTCTGTAGTGGTCATGTAAGCAGGCCGGTCGGTCATGGTCTTCTGTAGTGGTCATGTAAGCAGGCCGGTCGGTCATGGTCTTCTGTAGTGGTCATGGTCTTCTGTAGTGGTCATGTAAGCAGGCTGGCCGGTCATGGTCTTCTGTAGTGGTCATGTAAGCAGGCTGGCCGGTCATGGTTGTCTTTAGTGGTCATGTAAGCAGGCTGGCCGGTCATGTAGTGGTCATGTAAGCAGGTCAGCTTCCATGGTCTTCTGTAGTGGTCATGTAATAGGCCACCCTGGTAATGGTATTCTGTAGTGGTCATGTAAGCAGGCCAGTGGTAAATGGTTTCTTGTAGTGGTCATGTTCTGTAGTGTCAGGCCAGTGGTCATGGTCTTCTGTAGTGGTCATGTAAGCAGGCTGGCCGGTCATGGTCTTCTGTAGCGGTCATGTAATCAGGCCGGACGGTCATGGTTTTCTTTAGTGGTCTTGTAAGCAGGCCTGCTTCCATGGTCTTCTGTAGTGGTCTTTGAAAAGCAGGCAGCTGGTATGGTTTTCTGTAGTGGTCATGTAAGCAGGCCGGTCATGTTCGTCTGTAGTGGTCATGTATGCAGGCCTGTCGGTCATGGTCTTCTGTAGTGGTCATGTAAGCGGGCCCGGGCTTGGTCCGATGGTTCTTCTGTAGTGGTCATGTAAGCAGGCGGTCGGTCATGGTCTTCTGTAGTGGTCATGTAAGCAGGCCGGCCGGTCATGGTCTCTTTCTTAGTGGTCATGGTTAGAGCAGGCCGGCTTCCATGGTCTTCTGTAGTGGTCATGTAAGCAGGCCAGTTGGTAATGGTTTTCTTTAGTGGTCATGTAAGCAGGCCGGCCAGTCAGTCATGGTCTTCTGTAGTGGTCATGTAAGCAGGCCAGCTGGTAATGGTCTTCTGTAGTGGTCATGAAAAGCGGGAGCCGGTCATGGTCTTCTGTAGTGGTCATGTAAGACCTCGGTCTGGTCTTCTGTAGTGGTTCATGTAAGACAGGCCAGGTGGTAATGGTTTCTTAGTGGTCATGTAAGCAGCGGTCACTGGTCTCTGTCTCAAAAAGGGTGGTCAGTGATTAAGCAGGCTGGCCGGTCATGGTCATCTGTAAGTGGTCATGTAAGCTGGCCGGCGGTCATGGTCTTCTGTAGTGGTCATGTAAGCAGGCGGCCGGTCATGGTCTTCTGTGATTGGATCTGGTCTTCTGTAGTGGTATGTAAGCGGGCCCTGGCCGTTCCATGGTTCTTCTGTAGTGGTCATGTAAGCAGGTCCAGCTTTTCATGGTCTTCATGTAGCAGTTTTTCATAAGCAGGCCGGTCGGTCATAGTCTTCTGTAGTGGTCATGTAAGCGGCCCTCGGCATGGCCTGCTACATGCCACTACAGAAGCCTGTCATGGCCAGCCTAGCGGGCTTCAGGGGTCCACTTCTGATAGGTCATGTAGCAGCTGGCCGGTCATGCCTGTAATGACATTGAACCAGGCCGGCCATGCTTACTTGACACTACAGAAGCCCAGGGACCGACCGCCTGCTTTCATGACCATCAGAAGACCAGTGTAACTGGCCTTCTTACATGACCACTACAGAAGACTGATGAACAGCGGCCTGCTTCATGACCACTAAGAAGAAGCCATTACAGCAGGCTGCCGGGCCTGCTTACAGGGACCACTTACAGAAGACCATGGACCGGCACTGCTTACAATGACCACTAAGGAAGGCCATGACCACGGCCTGCTTACATGACCACTACAGAAAAACCATGAACCGAGCCTAGCATGCTTTACATAAACCATACAGAAGACCATGACCACTACAGAAAACCATGACCAACCGGCCTGCTTACATGACCACTACAGAAGACCATTACCAGCTGGCCTGCTTACATGACCACTACAGAAGACCATGACTGACCGGCCGGCCTGCTTACATGACCACTACAGAAGACCATGGAAGCCGGCCTGCTTACAAGACCACTAAAGAAAACCATGACCGTCCGGCCTGATTACATGACCACTACAGAAGACCATGACCGGCCAGCCTGCTTACATGACCACTACAGAAGACCATGACCACTACAGAAGACCATGACCGGCCGGCCTGCTTACATGACCACTACAGAAGACCATTATCAGCTGGCCTGCTTACATGACCACTACAGAAGACCATGACTGACCGGCCGGCCTGCTTACAAGACTACTAAAGAAAACCATGACCATCCGGCCTGATTACATGACCACTACAGAAGACCATGACCAGCCGGCCTGCTTACATGACCACTACAGAAGACCATGACCGACTGGCCTGCTTACATGACCACTACAGAAGACCATGACTGGCTGGCCTGCTTACATGACCACTAAAGAAAACCATGACCGGCCGGCCTGATTACATGACCACTACAGAAGACCATGGAAGCTGGCCTGCTTACATGACCACTACAGAAAACCATGAACAGCCAGCCTGCTTACATGACCACTACAGAAGACCATGACCTGCCAGCCTTCTTACATGACCACTACAGAAGACCATGACCGACCGGCCTGTTTACATGACCACTACAGAAGACCATGACTGGCCAGCCTGCTTACATGACCACTACAGAAGACCATGACCACTACAGAAGACCTTGACCGGCCTGCTTACATGACCACTACAAAAGACCATGACCAATACAGAAGACCATTACCGTCCGGCCTGCTTACATGACCACTACAGAAGACCATGACCGGCCTACTTACATGACCACTAAAGAAAACCATTACCGGCTGCCTGCTTACATGACCACTAAAGAAAACCATACCAGTGCCGCTACATGACCATGGAATCCGGCCTTCTTACATGACCACTACAGAATACCATGACCGTCCGGCCTGCTTACATGACCACTACAGAAGACCATTACCTTCTTGCCTGCTTACATGACCACTACAGAAGACCATGACCGGCCGGCCTGCTTACATGACCACTACAGAAGACCATGACCGACTGCTTCAGTCTTCTGTAGTGGTCTGTAGCAGGCGGTGTCATCTTCTTATGTCATGTAAGACAGGACGTCGTCCATGGTCTTCTGTAGTGGTCATGTAGGCAGGCGGTCGCATGTCTTCTTTATGGGCATGTAAGCAGGCTGGTCATGATCTCGTAGTGGTATGTAAGACAGGTGGCTGTTCCATGGTCTTCATGAGTGGATCATGTAAGCAGGCCGGCCGTTGTAGTCTTACTGTAGTGGTCATGTAAGCAGGCCGTCCGGTCGTAGTCTCTGTAGTGTCATGTACAGAAGCCGGTCAGTCATGGTTTCTGTAGTGGTCCCAGTAAGCATGCCGGCCGGCCTTAGTTTACTGTAGTGGTCATGTAAGCAGGCCAGCCGGTCTGGTCTTCTGTAGTGTCATGACAGGCGGCTCGGTCAGTTTCTGTATGGCCATGTACCGACCGGCGGCGTAGTCTTACTGTAGTGGTCATGTAAGCAGGCGCACGGTAATGTCTTTGTAGTGGTCATGTAAGCAGGCTGGCTGTTCATGGTCTTCTGTAGTGGTCATGTAAGCAGGCTGGCCGGTCATGGTTTTCTGTAGTGGTCATGTAAGCAGGCTGGCCGGTCATGGTCTTCTGTAGTGGTCATGTAAGCAGGCCGGTCGGTCATGGTCTTCTGTAGTGGTCATGTAAGCAGGCCGGCCGGTCATGGTCTTCTGTAGTGGTCATGTAAGCAGGCCGGTCGGTCATGGTCTTCTGTAGTGGTCATGTAAGCAGGCCGGCTGGTCATGGTCTTCTGTAGTGGTCATGTAAGCAGGCCGGTCGGTCATGGTCTTCTGTAGTGGTCATGTAGAAGATGGCAGGTGGTTCAGTCTTTGTAGGGTCGAAAAGGCAGGGCCCGGCATGGCTTCTGAGTGGTCATTAAAGAGGCGGCCGGTCATGGTCTTCTTAGTGGTATGTAAGCGGCCCGGGCCGGTCGTAGTTTCTGTGTGGTCATTAAGCAGGCCGGCCCTCATGGTTTTTCTGTAGTGGTCAGAAAGCAGGCCGGTCTAGTCTTCTGTAGGGTCATTTAAGCGGCCGGCCGGTCAGGTTTTGTAGTGTCATGAAGCAGGCCGGGCCCGGTCATGGTCTTCGTAGTGGTCTAAAAAGAGGCCGGGGCCGGTCGTAGTTTCGTAGTGGTCATGAAAGGGGGCCGGCTTTAGTTTCTGTAGTGGTCAGAAGGGGGCGGGGTCAGGGTCTTCTGTGTGGTATTTTAGCGGGCCGGGTCGGTCAGGTCTTCGTGTGGTCAGAAAGGGGGCCGGCCCGGGGTCTGGTTTCTGTAGGGGCTGTAAGCAGGCCGGTCGTAGTTTCCCTATTGGGGTCATGTAAGCAGGCCGGTTTCCATGGTTTCTGTGTGGTCATGTAAGGGCCGGTCGTAGTCTTCCTTAGTGGTCATGTAAGCAGGCCGGCCGGTCATGGTCTTCTGTAGTGGTCATGTAAGCAGGTCGGTCGGTCATGGTCTTCTGTAGTGGTCAGAAAAGCAGGCCGGCCGGTCATGGTCTTTTAGTGGTATTAACGGGCCCGGCTGGTCATGGTCCCTCTTGAACACATTTTTGGTCAACATGTCTGTGAACGTTTTGGTTATGGTCTCCTGTATCTGTCTGAAGTTTGGGCAAGGAATGGTTTAATTGTAGACACAGCATGACTATACGGTAAGCCGCAAGGTTATTTTCATGAATAGAATAGTGGTCGTCATACAAACAGGGGTTGTAGGATATTAGCAAAATATAGCGCCGTTCATCCCGAAATAGTCTCGCCCCGTCTCAGGCTGTATTTGCTATATGCAGCTTCATTCCATTGACATAAATAGCCTAATAAATATTACACACAACCCCTGGATCGGGGTAGCGCTGTTTCTGGACGGGAGCAGCCCGTATGGGTATAGCTGCTCCGTGATCATTGTGAGTCACATGAATGGTTTGTATGGTCCATGATCTTTTTTGTACGCAGCTTCACATTTGTTGGTGTTTGTATTCACAGATCCTGTATCCTGGCAGCAGATGATCACCAGCAGTGACTGATGAGAAATAGCATTTTTATGGACAGTGAGCACGAGTACAGAGGCATTTACAGTGGCCATGACTCTCTTGTAAGGATTCCTGTGTGTGAATCAGGAGGAGAAGTGTGGAGGTGTGAGCGACAAGCAGGATCGACATCATCATAAAAGACAGAAGATCAAAGCTAATTATAATAATTCCTGTGGTTTTGGCTGCAGAGCAGGTCCATGACATAATCTCACAATGTAATCTTAGCTGTGTTTCCTATGAGGCCTCCAGAGTCTCAGATTTGCCATAAGAGATGTAAAACCATAAGCAAAAACTGAACACTGCTGTTCTGACTTATTAGTCCTCATCAGTGCAAGATAAGACATAGGTAACAGCAGCAACAGGGCCACAGAAAACATTGTAATCAGGAGTCATCTAACGGAATGGGATCTGCAGGGGCCAGAGCTGGGGGATATTAGAGACAAAAGGAGGAGTAACAGATGAAACTGAGATGAACCTTGGTAGCAAACGGAAGAATTTATAGGTGTTGTTTCATCATGCTGTTTCACAAAGTCACAGGCAGCTTCAGACTAGCACTTCCTGGTCAGGCTGTGAGTGGTTCTATAGCAGTTATTTAGTGCCTCTATAACTAGCTGAGCGTTAGTCATATAAATGCAGGAGATTTAATCTTTAGAACTACAGAGCTCCAAGGAGTGGAAACAAGAGCTTATCTAAAGTAAACAATCTAATCTTGTTAGAGATAAAGACTCTGCTCTGAAACACCATGGTGATGTCACTCCCTGCTCGCTGACTAATCAGGAAGGGAGACGTGGACAGTAACATAGAGACACTTGTCTCCTGACCAGGACAATATCAAAAGACCAATGAATTTAGTAAAAGTCTTCATTTACCTTTTCCTACATGTTGAAAGCTAATTACTGTAGTGAGAAAACACCTTTAAAGTCCTGCAGTGTGATAGCTCATTAGGCCCACTTTTAGGATGAGTCCTGTTTTGTTGAGGGTAACTGTAGGGTTTCTTATATGTTTTATTTTAATAATTAATGTGTATTTAAAGGTTAGGGTTTATCATACTTAGTGCAATACATTAGTTGTCTTTTTGGTTAAAGGGGTTGTCTCACTACAAGGATTGCTGCTTTTTATGTTAAAGATCTTCCAAAAACAAGTCATGTTGCAATATATGTCCATTAACCGTATCCTACCTATTCTGAGATATCCCCTCTTGTATGGGCTGCATCAGCTCCTCAGGTCACTATAGCTACAGACCTGTTTGATCTCTCCTGATAGGCTGCCAGCACTGGTTGCTATAGCTACAGACAGGGCTTCTACTATAGCCTAGTAGAAGCCAGTAAACACGCCCCTGAATACAATGTGAAACCAAGAAAACAGGACTGAGGAGAGATGAAACAATGTAGTGAGACAACTCCTTTAATGATTGGCTTGGTTTCTGGCTTATGTATTAGTTGCATTACCCTACTCTGTGGTTATCTGGGAGATTTTGTTTCGTTCTTCCTACGTCTATATAAGCGTTTATTATTAACATTTTTATTAAATAAAGCAAAAAATTCCATTTTCTTTTTCTGTGTTTGCGGCTGAAAATGCCGGGTTCACATCTATGGTTCTGTTTGGAGGCTCAATCACAGAATTGGATCTGGGTCCGTTTATTGAAGTAAACCAAAGGCACCCGATGGACCCCACTGACTACACTCAGGTCCTTGAGGTTTCCGACACTAACGCAACATACAGCACTATTTGTTCCATCATTTTAGCCGGGCCTAAGTGTATGTAGAACATGCTGTTACGGGTCTGAAGATATGTTGTAATTTTATTACTGCAGCGCCATTTTCTGCAACGCAAAACTTTTGGGTATTTTCAATCTATGGTCCTGAGTAAGGGCTCATTTTTTGCGGGCTGAAGTTTGGGTTTTTTGATAGAATTCTGGGATACACGCGACTTTTTTCTCACTTATTATTACAATTTTTTGAGGACACAAAATAACCAAAAACACAATTTTTAGTGTTGGGAATTTGTTCTCTTCTACGGTGTTCACCATACAGGATAAATAATGTTATATTTTAATAGATTGGACTTTTACGGAATCGATTACACCAAATTATATGCTACTTTATTTATTTGTAAAAAATGGTGCGGTGAACTTTTCAAAACTTTAAGACGTAAAGAGGGACAGAGGGATTTAAGGCAAAATAGAAAATGTCCATTCAAAAGAGGGACACTTGGAAGGTGTGGGTGATGCCCTTATTGCTAGCGGCCCGATGTGCTCACAGTAGGTCTCCTTTGTGGAGACCCTCATCTAAACTAATGCATACTATATAATACAGATGGGCAAGCTCCAGTTGGCTGTGAATGTTACAGTAGTGCAAACTTGTGCCACAAATCCCCTGCCCCCAGCAGTAGCAGGGGGTCAAGGAGAAGGGGTTGCCCAACACTGAATGCATTAAACAGAGTTGCACTGAGTTTGACAGTCTCAATGAGCACCCAGGCAATACTCTGAAAGCAGAGGTGTAGCTAAAGGGGGTGCAGAGACAGAGGTTGCTAATGGGCCCTGGAGCCAGAAGGGGTCCAAAGGCTCCTCTGAGACAAAAGAAGACACAAATATTATCAATAGCACATGGAAGGCGGGGGCCCTTTAGTAGATTTTGCACTGGTTCTGAGTGGAAAGGTGGTTAGGACTCTCCCAAAGACTTGAATGGGAGTTCCGATTACAGCCGAGCGGTGGCGCTCGGCTAAACAATCTAAGACTGTCCCCCTGGATCTAGGAGGGTTGGGAGCTATAGCACTGGGCCATGGTGCTTAAAGCACCAATACCTTCCAAATACCCTTTATTTAAATGGGCAGCCCCCACTTTTGACCAAAATCTCAGTGTCCCTCTTTCCTCTCTAAATTGCATCAATATATTCACTATATTACCCCAAAAATACTCTCTTTGGTTCCTGCAAACTAGTTGACAATTCATATATTATTTAAAGAGGTTGTCTCACTACATTGATTCGTCCTGGTTTTTTTTTGGTTTCATTTTGAATTCAGGGGCGTGTTTACTGGCTTCTACTAGGCTGTAATAGAAGCCAGGTCTGTAGCTATAGCAACCAGTGCTGGCAACCTATCAGGAGAGATTGAACAGGTCTGTAGCTATAGCAACCAGTGCTGGCAGCCTATCATGAGAGATCAAACAGGTCTGTAGCTATAGCAGCAACCAGTGCTGGCAGTCTATCAGGAGAGATCAAACAGGTCTGTAGCTATAGTGACCTGAGGAGCTGATGCAGCCCATACAAGAGGGGATATCTCGGAATAGGTAGGACACTGTTAATGCACATATATTGCAAAGTGACTTGTTTTTTCAATATCTTTAACATAAAAAGCAATCCTTGTAGTGAGACAACCGCTTTAATATTTTGTTGCAATTTGAACTATGAACAAGTATATAGTTGGACAATTTTTGTACTCATCTGTAAATTATTGAACTTTATAGATATGCATAGACAAAAACTTCTATATTTCTTTGAAAGAACCATGTGTCTCTCTTTGACCATTCAAAAAGGTGAAAGGTTTGAAAGACACCATTATTGTAAGAGCCACGTGGTGACTTGTTATAAACTATTGCATTGCAGAACAAAAGTAAAATGATATCTCTGGTAATTTCCATAGACTTCAACACATAAGACAGCCACATTCAAGTGCATGGTCACGGCATCAGCCAACCAGTGTCAAAGGGTTCCACTGCTCTGCCTACCACAAAAAATGGGATAACCGCCCTGATAAGGGCAACCCCAAAAGAAATCTAGCCCTTACCCAAACCCTACAAAATACACAATAGATTAACCTCAATGAAAAAGTCAAATCCTGAGAATCCTACTCTATATGTATACATAAGTGCAGATCATATATCGGATAAGGGGAGGAAACAAAATTGTATCATTAAAGTTTGGTTCACATCGGTGTTGGAGGTGCTGTTCACAACCTCCAGTGCAGAGGTGATACCGGGCACCTAGAGATCTGTTTCACAAAAGACACTCACAGTGCCCGACACACCCTATTACTTATATTGGGTCTGTCGGGTTTCCGCAGTGGTGTCCTTGGTTGAGGCGGAAAAAGTAGCGCAGCACGCTGTGCTATTTTTTCCATCATTCCAGATGGAACATGTGATGGAACCTCTGACACATGTAGGACCAAAGCCTAAGGTCTTGAGGTTTTACTGTTATTAAAGGGGTTGTCTCACTACATCAATTCATCTTACTTCAGTCCTGTTTTCGCAGTTTCATTTTTGAGGAGCTGCTGAGGACACCGGATCTGTAGCTATAGTGACCAGTGTTGGCAGCCTATCAGGAGAGATCGAACAGGTCTGTAGCCATAGCGACCAGTGCTGGCAGCCTATCGGGAGAGATCGAACAGGTCTGTAGCTATAGCGACCACAGAAGCTGATGCAGCCCATACAAGAGGGGATATCTAGGAATAGGTAGGACACTGTTAATGGACATATATTGCAAAGTGACTGGTTTTTACAAGATCTTTAACATAAAAAGCAATCCTTGTCGTGAGACAACCCCTTTAAGTGAAAGATCTACTGAGTTATCAGGGTGGCCACCCTATTTTTGTTGAGGATAACTGTAGGGTTTCTTTGATCATTTTATAAAATAATTAATGTGTAATTAAAGTGCAAAACTTTAGTTGTCATTCTGGTTAACATAAACAAACCCTAAAGTGACAGGTGCAGAAACTACAACTTATAGTTCCAGCTGTTGGGAAACTACAACTCCCATCATGCCCGTTGCTATAGATTATATAAATGCATGATGGGAGTTGTAGTTTCCCAACAGCTGGAGGGTTGCCGTCTGAAGACCGCTGGCATAGAAAGTAAAAAATCAGATGCGGAGTGGGAGAAAGAAAAGAATGAAAAAAAAAAAATGGCAAATTTTGTGTGGTCCTAAAAGCCAAAAATGTCCCAGTCCTGAACTTGTTCCAGCTGTTGAGAAACTACAACTCCCATCATGCCCGCTGCTATAGATTAAATAAATGCATGATGGGAGTTGTAGTTTCCCAACAGCTGGAGGGCCGCCGTTTGAAGACCACTGGCATAGAAAGTAAAAAATCAGATGTGGAGCGGGAGAAAGAAAAGAATGAAAAAAAAAATGGCAAATTCTGTGTGGTCCTAAAAGCCAAAAATGTCCCAGTCCTGAAGGGGGTTAATCTTGAAACTATATTAAAGCCAAGGAGAAGGGACACAACTGGGCTGAACCCTCCACGTGTCCTATGGGGACAATGTCCATAAACAATGTGCAGCAATGTACTCCAGAAGGAGAGTGGCTTGGACTCCTTCCATGTGAGATCCAGAGAGTCCTGTGCAGGTACAGGCTGAACACGTTGCAGCTCCGCCGCTCGCTCACACCCTCTGTATTTTTATCACTGTACAGGAGGTTTAGTCATAATAATAATAATAATTACTAAACCACAAGCCGAGCGCACAGCTGAACCAGTTCATTAGCTGGCAGGATTGTCAGCAGCTCGGATGTGTCCTCTGCTCCATGGCTGCTGGTGAGTACATCTGCTTCACCTGGGAGCTCAGTAATCTTCACCTGACCTCCATCACTTATTGCTATGGGTTTCTATACAGATGTAGCAGGGCTGAGTTTGTCAGCACAGCAGAGCTGGGTTTGTTTCTTGGTGATGCATCTTATTTTGTTTCTCCTACATAACTGCCTGTACCTAATGGATTTTATAACTTATCCTTCTACTATATCTGTGTAATGGGTGAAACTTATATGACCTTCTGCAGATAACTATATGCCATGATAGCGTAAGACCGCGCTCCCCCCCAGCCAGGACTTATCACCTAATTCTGTCCTTTTTATCGATATTATCTAGCTGTAGAGAGTATTGCAAAGCCCGGTGGGAGCTGAATAAGAATCGTCTCCCAATGTGTCTAAGCTAGTGAATGGCACATCTAGTGATCCGGGCATGCATGCCTACTCTGCTGGAATTTCTGGACAATTTCTGATAAAAGGAGACGTCCCAGACTCATACTCAGTAACTGCTTCTCCAAGGTTCATTGGAAGCTCTGTAATAGCAGCAGGAGCTGGTAGATGTCCCAGTATGCATGCAAGCCAGTCCTCGATGCCAGGCTTGGAATGGCCCAGAGAAGAACAGGAAAAACCCAGGTGGGTCCCCGGGCATAACAGCTCTGGTGCTACTGGAGAAAGAGAAGCAGAAAGCAAGAACCATGTGCAGTCATGTAGAGTAGTTGTATAATGAGCCTCAAGAGTCAACTCCACTGGAGGGCCCCAGGAATCAACTCCACTGGTGGACCCCAAGAGTCAGCTCCACTTTAGGGCCCCAGGCATCTTAGTCTGACACTGCCTAATACCATCTCTGAACTACCAATAGCACTATGACAGCCTCAGACAAGACTCTTTTCACCAGGGCTGTGGAGTCGGCAAGCTAAAGCCCCGACTCCAACTCCTCAATTTCCCAAACATCCGACTCCAACTCCTCAATTTCCCAAACATCCGACTCCGACTCCTCAATTTCCCAAACATCCGACTCCTCAATTTCCCAAACATCCGACTCCAACTCCTCAATTTCCCAAACATCCGACTCCGACTCCTCAATTTCCCAAACATCCGACTCCAACTCCTGACTCCCTCATACACGGCGCATGTTTAAGTGATAACTTTACTGTAGTAAAATGGTAACATCAGGCTGTTTATCACCTTATGATACAATAATCAAGCTATTTAGGTAGAACAGACACTGACAAGCAAAAGGGTAACAATGTTTTGATCTTTTGAACACTTGTGGGTAGAGTTGAAGAAAAAGCTGTATTTGTATCCAAGTCCAGTCTGCACCAACATTGGGAATGTGTAGAAGAGACCTGGGATCAGATTTTGGTCAAGATGTGCTTGAATCTGATCCAGAGCCTAGAAGGATTCAGGCAGAGCTGAAAACCAAAGGTGGATATCCCAAACACTAACAAGATAATAAAAATTAACATTTTGATTTTTAGGAGCAAAACAGTAACAATGCAGTTACAGGAAAGAATCTGTAGAACTAAGCAGATGCTAAATACTTGCAAGTCAAATTTATGTATAAGATAGGTAAGATGTATATAAAATTACAGTAGCCTCATGTGCAAAGCTGGAGAGATATGGAGCCTGAAAGTCACAAGTTCAAAACAATGTTACCATTTTGCTTGTCAGTGTAAAATATATTTATTGGATATGACTTTAGAACACAAAAAAATTGTAAATATGCAAAACACTGCAGGAACATTTGTGGAGTCTCTGAATTTGTTCTGAGAAATAGTGTTGCCGCCATCAGATCCTGCATACATGACCTCACATCTGATCTCATTATTTCCAGGCTAGAGAACGGCCTCTCTACACTAACTTGGGTTGGGGGCAAAGCGGTGACCACAGGGGCAGCATCTCTAACAATGTCAGGGTATAAAGGAATTGCCTCGGCCACAGTCAGTTTTGATGAATGGTTGATCTTCTGCTTGTTTGAAAGCAGGTGAAATATTTTGCTGAAATCTGTTTGCCCTGGGAGCGGAATCTTTTCCCCTGGGGCAGCGCTTTGCCTGCTCCATGTCATCAATTACACTCCTCATGTGATGAGGCTGAAGATATGGGAGCAGTCGCACTGGCCGGACCCAATTCCTCTTGCTCTTTGCACTGCATCGAACAAACTGTACTAACTTATTATATATTTTGGGAGTCGGAGTCGGTCCCTTTTATGACGACTCCGACTCCTGCAAAATAGGCACCGACTCCGACTCCACAGCCCTGCTTTTCACACTGCGCTTAGCGGTGCCATTTATCGTATCAGCTGGTAAATATTTCTGTAGACCCCCATTACCCAATGGAGGCCAAAAGTGAGTCATTTTGACCTCGATTTTGGCATTATACATCAGGAACTGAATAAAGAAAAATATGCTTTCTATGGGACCCGAGTGGCATTAGTTATAGGTATATGTCAGAGCTATTTGTAAGGGACTACTCTAATGTATTCCTCTGACAGACAATGTAAGACGCAGTGTGACAAGAGCCTTAGAGACTAGGTCACCAGTTTGGAGGGCACCGTGACTTGCATGGCTATTAGCTCCTAAGACTTGTTCAGTTGCACCGAGCAATGAACCGCCCGTGCCCTGTATACAGGATATATCAAGGGAACGTGCAGGAAGTGCAGAATCTAGTGCAGCAATAAACACTTCAAGGTATCAAAGTGCAGAGATTACAACTCAGCAGAGTCCACATCGATCAGGGGCTGAGAACCTGATTACAACTAAGGCTAGGTTCACATCACGTTTGAACACACAGCAAAACATGTACGTTAGATAGACTAAGTATATCCCAGACTTACACTGTTCTGTGCAGACGTTTGATATCGGTTTTCTTTTTTTGCTTATAATACAGCTCCTCCATTGGCCGTCAGCTGGTTTTCCCTTCTATTTGATTGGGTAAGTTTGCTTATATATTTATGATGGGTACAAACATGGGTGCGTACACCAGTATACATTTTCCATTGTCATAGACCTAAAATAAATGTATACTGTAAGATATGCGTTTTTGTACAGCTTGAAAAAGTGCAGCAACCTGTGTTGTCCGTCTATCAACAAAATAAAGGACAGACAATGTAAGGTTATGAAACGGATATCAACGACCTATACTGTGGCGATGCGTCCAGCCTCAGAAGCCAGTGCATCCGTTAACACATGTTTTGGTACATCAGACCAGTGGATCTAACCCTCAACGGGGAGTAACCTCCAGTCCTATAATGGCCCTGGGGGATTTATTAAATCACTTCTCTGATTGCTCTATTTTCTTAGTAAAGTGAGCTGTGTGAACGGTGTAGTCAGGCAGTGGCACGTGACTACTGCAGCCAATCAGAAGCCGCAGTGGCAACATCCTGGTTCGGAAGAAGCAAGAAATAAGCGGAGGACTGTCAGAGAGTGAGGACGGCGCAGGGGGAGGCGAGTGTAACTTTTCTTTTTTTTTTTTTACAGGGGCACTTTCATAAATTATATATATATATATATATATATATATATATATATATATATATATATATAGATATATAAATAAAGAGTAATTGGACAACCCCTTTAATTGTTGAATTGTTGATGGATGCAAAAATTTACAAATCTGCAAATTGTTCCAGGTCTATCGAAATAGTGCACAAAGAATGGGGAATTCTTGTCTCTGTGATGTGGTAGGATGGATTGAACTTTTAAAGGGGTTTTCTCACCATATGGTTTCAGAGAGCCACAGGCAGCATCAGACTCGCACTTCCTGGTAAGGCTGTGGGTGGCGCTATATGAGTGATTGGCATATCAGCTCTATAGCTGATCCTGTTACAGTAGCATAACTGCAGGTTTGTAATCTGTAGGGCACAAGGCTACAGAGTGCTATAGCAGGGGTGTCAAACTTAGGCCCTAGCCAAAAATAGATTTAAAAGAGTTTCCTCCATCTTGAAGCTCTATTCAAATAAATCTTTAATCACATTGGAGGTGGGGTCGCCATGGCCTTTATAGTGGCGTTAATTCTCATTAAAGGTTCCATCTGTCCTAGTAGTACATAGGGGCAGTAAGATCCGTTGTTGTGATGCTGGTAGGACATAACGGAAATGTCTGCAGCAACTAAGGTAAAACAGATTAACATTAAAAATCAATGATTATGCCATCTCATGGTTGGTGAAAATGCACAAGCACTCAAAGGGAATGTGTCATCAGAAAATGACCTATTGTTTAACTCCTGTTTTTATGTTAAACAGGTTTTTAAAGAATTTTAATATCACTATCAATATATGTAAAAAAAAAAAAAAAAATCTTGAAATCTTGCAGTTTTACCTAATAATAGTCTGACACTTCCTGTTCTGTGGAGAAAACTTTTAAGCAGTTTCCTCATTATCAGAACAGGCAGGATTACACTGAAAGGTGACACCAATGAATATAGATAACACAGGATCCACCAGTCACAATAGGAGATATCACAGCTTCCACTCCCTGCACAGTAACTTCTTCCCAGGTCACAGAGCATCCATAGAAAACTCTCCTATAGAAGTCAATGGGTCTGCTCCTGTTCACAGGCTCCTATGTGCATTAAGCTGTTCTAAAGCATCTCTCTAAATGCTGTTAAAAGCAGCTCAGAAAAGATGGCTGCCCCATAATTCTATACAGACAACAGAATTAAAAATATACAATCAGAAAATAAAAAAAGCAAAGAAGAAAAGTATCAGTGTCTGGTTTTAATTAGTAAAAAAAATATATTGGTGATAGATTTCCTTTAATAATATTAGGTTCCGACCTCCGGGATAAAAACAAGGGGCCTTATTTATCAAAACTGTCTGAACCAATCAGTGCTATGAAAAGGTTTTCCAGAGTCTTATGCTCATGGCTAATGTTATGCTTCAGATTCAGGTCGGTGTCAACTTTGACCCAAATCCAAGTGATTTAATTTAGGTTGACTTGATTCCAATTTTAATGAAAATTTCCTCCTCCCTCCTCCCCCTCAAAAAAATTTTTACTCTAAACTGGGTTTAGGGTTAGGTTTTTTTTCCGCCTTTTAAGGATTAATTTACCATTCCCGATGCCCTCAGTCCCTCCTTGCTCCTGGTGCAATTGAACTTCTTATCTTCTGATGTTCGTCACCCTCGTGCTCCAGACAAGGTGTCACTTTCAGTCAACGGTGTTATTGTTATTGATGTCAGACTTGGAGCGACAAGGTTATGTTGAACCTAAAATTAGGCTGCCGAGCGAAGAGGGATTGGGATTCATGGGGGAATGGTTAGTAAAATACCCTATTAGTAAAAGACAAAACTAAGGACCAGTTCACACCACGTTTATGGCTTACGTCAAACATATATGTCTCGATAGCAAAAGACAGTGCTGGAATGTATAGTTTGACATATCCATAGACAATAATGGGTGAAACATGGTCAAGTCAAAGGAGCATACTTGTTACTCCATTTGCATCCAGCGACGTACATACATTTTGAAAAAAAAACATTTCTCTATACTGTAGAAATTTTGTTAGATTAGGGCTAAGGAAAAAATTTGGACTCAAGAAATCCCAAACCCCAATTTTTAATTTTTTTTTTGGTCAAACCAATTTTGAACCAACAGAGCCCTATTTGACCAAAACTATAAACCCAAGTTCAGCTCCAGTACCTGACTAGTAATGTCCATGTATGTGCCACTGTCTGATACTGTAGCTCAACCCATTAAAGTTAGTAGGGTTGAGCTGCAGAACCAGACACAACCACATAGACAAGGGTGTCTCAAGTGAGTGCTGCTCCCCCTCTTTTCTGCCTGTCATGGATGTCCCAAGGGTGGTCTGATCATGGGTGTACCCATTGTGTGATCTGATTTCCTGCAGGTCGTGTTATGGATGAAGATTTGGCCGGGGAACAACCTTGACTGTTAACCAAGACCGAGTCTTGTCAGAATGTCTCCACCAGCAGAAATCCAGCATGGAGAGAAGGATGGAGAAGATGATGGCTTCTACACATGTGTTGAGATCTACTTCAAGTGTCCTACCACTCCAGAGCTCCTGGCCGCCACCTCTTTGCCCTACTACTGGGGTGCTTTGAACAAGTACCAGGCGGATATTCTGTTACTGGGCCGTCCTGATGGGACATTTCTCCTCCGAAACTCATCCCAGGAAGGCTGCGCATTTGCTGTCACTTTCCGACGACGAGGACGTACACGTCACGCCCGTGTCCAGTACCAGGGCCAACATTTCAGCTTCCACTGGGGCAGTTTCCATTCTCCTTCAATCCGCCAGCTGCTGGAGCATTATAATGACCCCAGATCCTGCACATTTTTCGAGCCACTCTTGTCCATGCCTTTAAATCGCACCAACCCCTTAAGTCTCCAAGAACTTTCCCGGGCGACCATCAATGCTCTGATCCCACATGAAAGAATTAAGCAGCTTCCTGTACCCAAGGCTATGAAGGAATACCTGCAGGAGTACCACTACACAGAGACCCTTCCCGGGGCTGAAGAACTACTCTAGCGGTACCAATGTAGAGTTCTACCTCAAAGGATGAGGATTTTTACAAGGTGCAACACCATTGTTTCAACAAAATAACAGAACTAAGACTTGTGGCGGCGTAATCCTTTTGTCAATGCAAATATGGTTTAGATCCCTATCTGGAACGTTGGTGTTCCCCTGTGGCTGTGATCTCCAGTCGGTGACTCTCACCATTCCTTGATGAACACATTATGGCCTCCTAGGAGTTGGTCTGCTAAAGCTGGGGAGCCATAGGGTGAAGACCACTGCACTATGGTCAGATATGGAATTTCAACACCACTTTAGAATTTTGAGGTTCCAGTACATGGACAATCTGCTGCCCAACATGTGATCATGGCCAATACCGTCCAATTATCATTGGGTGCCATCATTTACTATGCAACTTTTTTATGTACATTGACTATTTTTGTAGACATTGGACCTAATTTATAAAAACTGTCTAAGGCTCTGTTCACACAACGACTATTTCATGTCAGAATCCGACTTAAAATACTCATTTAAAACCGAAAGTAAAGCAATCCCATTGACCTTAATAGAAAATGTGTTGTAGTACATACAATGTGTATTTTCATTGGTCAGTTTTTTGCTGTAAAAAAAAAATAACCCCTGTTTATTCTTCGGTCGTATTCCATGCGCAAAACGCGTGGAAATTTAAATTAACTATTGATGTCACTGGGGATGGCTATAACCCTTGTGTAAAACACGGGCAAAATATTTGTAGGTGTTTTTTAACACGGATCTGGGTGCAAAACCACATAGGAATGAATGGGACTCGTTTCTGACTGTAAATTGCAATTAAAAAGAAACTACCCAAATCCACTTGCAACAACATGTGAATTACTCGTTGTACTCGTTTCAAAGACAGAGTACGACGAGTAAATTTACACTGCCTGAAAGGATCCGTTGAAATACGCAAATATTTTAAGAGAAAAATTAACAATTGTTACACAAGTTTTTTCTGCATGTTTTGTGCATGCATTTTTTAAAAATACGTGCTTTTTGGCAAATTTGCACCCACATTTTTAATGAGCATTTTTAATGGGTGCTTTCATGCTTTTTGCAGTATCATGCTCTTAATTGATGTGTTTTTTTTTTGCTTTTATTTTCTTGGTCTCGTTTTTCAGTTCAGTCACATCATTTAGTTGGATGCTTTTTTTTGGCACATAAGGAAGCATGCAAGCTACACATCCACTAAGTGAATGCGTAATTTGTTCAAAAACACATCAAAATGGGTTTACACTCTGTCCAGTGTAAAAAAAAACACATCAAACGACGAGTGCAACCTATGCCTGAAAGGTGCATATTTCAATTTAAAGGAATGGGACCCATATGATGTGTTTTGTGATGAGCAAATTGGTGTGCAAGCAATGCGTTTTGTGCATCAAAATGATGTCATGTGAATCTAGTGTTACAGTAAGACCGTCTCTGTTGCCCATAGCAACCCATCAGAGCTCAGCTTTCATTTCATAAACTGCTCTGGGAACGTGAAAGCTGAGCTCTGACTGGTTGCTATGGGCCCTGGTTGGTTCCTATGGGCTACGATTGGTTGCTATGGGCAACAAAGACAGTCTTACCACCAGACAGTTTTCATACATAAGGCCTAAGGTATTAAATATGAAGGGTTGTTCCTGTTTTTTGTAACTAAAGCTTAAAGGGATGTTCCCATCTCGGACATTCATGGCATAGCGGTAGGATATGTCATAATTCACAGATTGTTGCAGGTCCTAACCTATCCTGTGCCCCTGAAAGTCTCTCTGCAGAACAGAGGTGGTGACTGTTGTGCCATACTCTTTCTTCTGTTCTATGGCAGTCCCGGGTACAGCCGAGTGAGTGTCTTTGGCTGTAGTCATAACTCCCATTGAATTCAAAGGAGAGTACCGCGCAGGAGCGTCCGCCTCTCTGTTCTGCAGGGAAACTTTCAGGGGTCTGCTGTCAAGATAGAGTCCAGTCTCTGTGGTCTGTACCTATCAATAGGTCAAGTGTCTGAGATGGAAACACCTCTTTAAACACATTTTATACTTTACATTTCGATTCCTCACCTTTTCCAGGTTTTCTGCTAGCTGTCAGTGAACAGAAACATTCCTGTTTACATTCAATGGCTAACAGCATACCCCGGTTATGTCAGACTCTGGTGCATGGTCAGCAGGATTGATGATCACTGACAGCAAGCACAGATCTTGAAAATGGTAAAGAATTGAAAATGTAATCTTGAGGGTCTTGAAGTTCACACAACGGATTTTTGATGTGGAACTGGATGCGGATTCTAAATTCCTTGTACAAACTTACTTCCATTTCACTTGGATGACCAGTCTATGCTGTAGTTTACACATTGAACTACAGCGCAGATTTTCCACACCATAGATTTTAAATATGAGTTGTGAAAAAAGAATTGGAAATATCCATTTTTTTTAAAGCAGATTCTGCTTGGGTTCGTGAGATGGTCCCATGGATATGAGGCTAACCTTTGTCCAAATAAGGGGAGAAAACCGCCTCTGTAAGGGCGAGTTCACATGGTGTATTGCAGATGGCGCGTACTTTCAACAGGGCCACTCACTTTCCCCATTCTTTTTACGGGCGCGTACTATGCGTCGGGGAATACGCTAGGTTTATATAGTACTCAATGAGTGCTATGATTTTACTGTACTTGTGGGGCGTACTTCGGGCACACTGCAGCGCAATTATGTGCCAAAGTATAACCCACAAATACATCATGTGAAGATACCTTTAGGGGCCGTTCACACGGCTTATTCTGGGACTGATTGCAGCCGTATCGCGTGCCGGATTTGCTCTGCAGTACGGCTGGAATCCGTCCCAATCATTACGGTAATCCACAGTTCTCATAGAGAACTATGGATTCCGTCTCCCCTCCCCGCTCGGCGAATCCGCCGGATGGGGAGAAAGTGACATGCACATTATTTACTGCGTGTACGCGTCGTGAATAATGAATGTCTATGAGGCCGGCGAGCTGCCGGCCCCCCGTCCCCGCTGCACAGCTGCCGGCGTAATTGCGGGGCGAAATCCGTCCCCGCAATTACGTCGGCAATAAGCCGTGTGAACATTGCCTTAAGCTAAAATCTTTGGCAAAAATTCGAGGTAGCGCCTCAGATTTCTGCTGAGGAGAACACATTGGATTTTTTACGAAAGGAACGAACCCGACGTGTGAACATACCCTTATTGTCATTCAATTAATTGCATAAAAACCTGTGAAATATCAAATGAAGGACCGAGCAAATCCCCTAGACTCCGGCCAATCCTGAATTATGTCATGACGCTGAGCTCTAGTAAACACAAATTGTTCAGAGTGATGAATATATGACAGACACCAATAAAACATGTGCAATACTCTGCAATGCTGTTACACCAGTTCCTAATTTTACGCAAGCAACGTGACAATGAGAATAGAACATTCTGCAATGTAGTGTGCGGCGGATGGGTGCTCCATAGATCTGGTGTTATGTAACAGGGGAGGACAGGGCAGCACCCGGCACCCTACATACAAACATCTGTGTTCTTCCAGGGCTCCCCATGGTCGGGCGTGCCCCGGTACACGTGTCAAAGCACGCCCGGCCCATGATGTCACAGCTTTGGCTCGTCTCCCGTGTGTTGTACCTGCACAGCAATTATATAACATCCGTCCTAGCGTGTCCAGAACACAGGCACAATATTTACAACCTGTCCTCGTTGGGACATTAACAATGAAGTTAACAGAAGCAATACACACGCTGTTCCAGATGTAAACTATAGCTATCGCTTCAGGGACAGGAAATTGTAGCAGTAGTAAAAACTTTACATGTTGCATAAGAAGTGTTCTACATTGAAGGATGCTATGCAAAGGGTTAATAGTATGTGTGGGCTCTTGTTCACTAAAACATAGCTACAAAACTTTAACTTTGGAGGACTTGATGCAACCGTGTATTACCCAGACAATGGGAATTGTGTAATGCTCCATTTCTCCTGTGGGGGTGCTGTAGAAAAATTACTGAGCAGACCTCGCTGTAGGACAGTCTGCAATCAGCTCATTGTTGGAGATGCGGACTCCAAAAAAAACCAGGGGTAGGCTTGGCTTTAGCTGTGGGCAAGAAAAAAAATAAAGTCTGTACCATGATGGCTCAAACCATGAAGTAAATCATAGGCCCAGGTTACACATCTGGGACCAGTAAGGATCAATGTGGACCCACATAATGCCATAAGCTGAGCTGCAATGTGGGTGGACAGCTGTTGGTATGCCACAGAGCTAGTTTACCAGAATAAGGTGGAGGTAAGTTATGGCACCACCTGGCCGGGTCACTTACTACCACATATAATTAATGGATTCAGGCTTTCATGTGGTGAGCAGCACTGAATTTGGGTTGATGTGAAACGCACAAATCAAATTTTGGTAAATACGGCAAATATATTATAAAAAAAAAATAAAAAAAAAACAACCCTAACTGGGTTTAGCATTGGGTGTTTCTAGGGGTAACGTACCCTTCAGCGTTGCTTCTGCCCTGGCATCACTTCTGGATTCTCTAGGTTACTCTTATGTTTTAAGAACTAGAACTAACTACATAGTGCTAAACTGGAAGTGATGTTGGGCGGTTGCAAGGGAAGAGATGCCAAAGTGGGAATGTTGCTGGAAAGCAAGTTAACCCCCAAACACTTTCAAAACCCGAACTACTGTAGCTTAGGGTTAGAGAAAAAAAAAAAATTCAGATTTGAACCCAAAGTTTGGTTAAACCAGAGTCGAACCAAACAGGTCCCTAGTTGAGCAATGTTAGTCATGTACATACCCGTGCTACAGCTGGTTTAGTACTGAGCCACCATAGAGGTACATGAGCCCTAATGTGCCCTAGATTCTAACAGAACAAACACCATGGCACGCTCCCTCCTTCTAAGAGCATAGAGAGATACTTTGGTTCTTGTTTCTAGGAGGAAATCTCTCCATACAGAACCAGTATGACAATGCATGGAGGCGGTAATGGAGCTGTATGGGTATTAGCGCAGGGGGTAGACAGCGCAGTTTTACTAATAATTATTGTGCGTGCCAAGCATTTTTCTCTGGGCAGTTTTTACAAATAAAAGTTGCACCTCATCCACTGCGTGATCTAAACCTATGCCCCTAAAAGACCCTTTACACCCGCCTTTTTCTCCATTCCCAGGCTACATGCAGGAAATCATGCTAGCATACATTTAATGGTTGCTGGCAGCACGATCTGTAGATGTAAGCCTGTGTTCACATCATGTTTGGTACCTTTATCGCAGGAATTCACTGGGATATCTTGAAAAAAAAAAGTATCCAGCTTAACCCCAATTTTATATCCAGTGCATAAAGTGTATATGAACAGAAAGCAACACAAACATGGTCCAAAAGGAGCTGGTTGGATGCACTTATCAGCCCTAACACTAAAATCTGGGACAGGAAGGGAAAACTATTGATTTTTCCAAGACCATGACGTATATCAAGGTCTGGGATGGCTTAGGCAGCAGGTGAACCCTCAGCCCTTGAAGTTGATGGGCTGAAAGCAGGAAAAATCAGCAAGTGTAGTGATCAGGGTCAGAGAATCTCCAAAATAGCAGGTCTGTTGAAGCATTCCCAGTATGTAGTGGTTTGTACCTAACAAAAGTGGTCCAAAGAAAGAGAACTGATAAACCTACTACTGGGTCATGGCTTTCGCTTCTGGTCTGAACCCAAAGACGTGTTACTGTTGCAAAAATTGGTGAAAAAGTTGGCTATGATAGAAAGGTGTCAGATCGCAAGGGTAACACAGCTTGCTGTGCAGCTGTAGACCTGGCATGATATCCATGCTGACCCCTCTCCACTGCTGAAAGTAGTTATAAGGGACAGATGAACATCAGAACTGAACTATGGTGCAATGGAAAAAGGTGCCCCTGACTTACCAGGGGAAGAGATGGCACCAAGATGCCAGTGGCGACAGCGTTTTGCTAAGAAACAATGGGTCCTGGCATCATATGGATGGTCCGGTGATGCGTATAAAAAGCACAGCCAAATCATTGTCCTCTAAATCAAATTAGTACAGGGAGTCCCTAAGTTCTGAAGCTCAGATGCTTTAATTACGTTACACCCCATAAAAGCCTCCATTCCTAACTAGGCAACTGTCATAACACGTTACTCTATTGGGATAGTTGTAACCTCTAAATTCCATTATGCCCCAGTCTAACTGCTAACCTACAGCCAATACTGTATATGAAAACATGCCCCCCCATAAAAGGGACACAACTGCTAATCATATGGGTGGAGATTAGTACCGTTGTTTAATACATGTGGAACGTTGGTACTTGTAGTTCCCTAGCAACAGCCGTGAAACTGTAAGTGCCAGCATGTCACAGCCCACTTGCTAAACACATGTACAGGGACACAGCCAGCAAAACAAAACATAAAAGGGGTCTTAAATCAGGATCCAATACTGAAAAATAGATAAAAATAAATACCTGTTCTAACTTGCTACAAATTCAGCTTAAGGCTCTGTCTCCCCTGCAGTGGACAAAAAACGACCTCAAAACGAATTACTAAAAACGTTCATGAAATTGGGTTCTGTCCACTGCCTGCCAAAAGCAGCTGAAAAAACGGCAGTTTTTTGGCGCGGTTTTCGTTTTTTGGAGCGCATTTGCTCTTCTTTTTAATGTATGCACAAATTAAGCCATTGGATGTAAGCTACACCCTACAGGTGGAGTTAATATGGTAAGTAGTCACTTCCTTTAGATCACTGTAGCCATTGTGAGTACATTGTCCTTTGTGTGCTACTGCGTGCCACTACTTTATTAAATTTTGCACCAGATTCTTGCACCAAAATCCACAAAAACCCACATTATCTTTCCATATAGCAAGATAACTGTATTAGCGTCAAAATCTGTAAAGAAAAGGATTTTAGCGCCAAAATCCCAAAAAACGCATTATTGCGCCAAATTCCGTAAAAAAAAAAAATTTTTATTGTCAGAAGCGAGATAAGTTTATAAGCGCCAAAATCTGTAAAAAAAAATTATTTTAGTGCCCAAAAATGTAAAAACCGGATTCTTGCGCCAAAATCCATAAAAAAACGTATTTTTGGCGTCAGAGGCGAGATAACGTTATTAGCACGAAAATCTGTAAAAAAAATTATTTTAGTGCCAAAAAACGTAAAAAACACGGATTCTTGCGCCAAAATCCGTAAAAAATGTATGTTCATCATCAGTAGCGAGATAACTTTATTAGCTCCAAAATAAGTTTAGAAAAGGATTTTAGCATCAAAATCTGTAAAAAAAAAACAGATTCTGATTCCAAAATCTGTAAAAAAATTTATTTTTAGCGAAAAAAATATGAATTGCGCAAAAATCGTTAGCGACCAATGCATGATCATTTTATTACAAATGGTACAAAAAAGGAAACAGCAGACACTTGTATATAGATTTGATAATGAATAACCTTTGTTACACCCACTATAGGTGGGACTTGGGTCTCCTGGGAGGGTTTTCATTGAAAAATCGTGGCAAAAAACGCCGCAAAAACGCGCCAAAAAACGTCTGCCGCTCTCCATAGACTCCTGTAGTAAATTTTCTGCCCGGCTCTGGCGTTTTTTAGAGCATGTTGCAAAATACAACCATTAAAAAAAACGAGCAGAAAAAAGAAGCTCAGTGTAGACAGCGGGACGGTTTTACAATAGAAGTCTATGGGAGATGATTACAGGCGTTTTTCCAGCGTTTTTAGAAAAAGAAAACGCTGAAAAAACGGACGTTTTTCTGTGCAGTGTAGACAGAGCCTAAGGCCATGTTCACACGTACTACCCACAATTACCCCAGGTCTTCCCGTGAAGCGCGCACGCGGAATGGGGGAGGGGGGTTCCTGGGACAGTGGCAGCCCCATGGACAAGCATGGCATGTCAATTATCTCCCCGCACGTACAATACGATCATATTGTACGAGTGGGGAGAAGAGGCGTAATCCATAGTTCTCTATGAGGATTATCATAATGATTGGGGCGCATTTAGCTCGGATTAGAGCGCAATACGCTCGCAATACGTGCCGAAATGCGCCCCAAAATAAGCCGTGTGAACATACCCTAACATAAAATATCTTGTTCGTAACCCTGGTACTGTATGTATTCTCCAGGCTTCCAGGTTCCTGTCAGAAAAGCAGCTAGACAGACCAGATCTGCCAATCACAGAGAAGTTACAGCCTATGGCAATGCTCAGCTATACTCCGAGTATCTATAAAAAGAAAAAAGACAATGGGAGTAAAATAATACCTAGAAGCAGGATAAAATATAGAGCTCTGCACCTTATGCCGACATCAACTTCTAATCACACAATCCTCTTCCTCACATCTAAGTGAATGGTGGAGCGCAGCAGGGTGATTCAGCCGACAGCGCCATCATCAGGTCAACTCTGCAGTGACGGCCGTTTCCAGGTCTGGTGTCTATGCAGTGCTAAACAAGGGGCCGCCGCTACTGACTTGTCTACTGAGTAGTTTCACCTGATGCTTTTAAATCGTTTAACAAAAAAAAAAACAACCACACAAAAACAATATTTATAATATATAATATATACACACAAACCCCAAAATATATATATATATTATAAATATAAACACACCACATATATATATAAAATATTATAAATATATACACACACACAAAAAATAATATAACAAAAAACACACACAAATTTTTTTTATAACACACACACATATATATATAACATTTAACACACACATATATATATATAAAATATAACACACACATATAATAAAATAATATATAAAAAACATTTAAAAAATTTTAAAAAAATATATTTTTAAATTTTAAATTTTAAAACACCACAAAAAAAAACAAAAAACACACCAAATATAAAAAAATCAAAAAACACAAAATATATTTTTTAAACACCACAACACAAATAATTATATATAAATTCCCCCCTTTTATTTTAAAATTTTTATTTTGTGGTGTTTGTTTTTAAATATATTATTAAAAAAATTATATATATATATAAATATCCCCATTTAATTTTTTAAACCTTTTAAATTTTTTAATTATAAAATTTTTTATTATTAATTTTTATAAAATTATTTAAATTTTTAAAATTATTTTTTTTTTTGGGGTTTTTTTCATTTTTTTTTTTTAAAACCGGTTTTCCGGGTTCTCTTTTTCTTTTTCACTGAAAATAAAATAGTCTGGGAATAACAACGTTTTGTCAATCACAATGCAGATTTTCCATGAGAAACAATGCAAGACTGACTGCAGACAGATTTGGATGCCGATTTCAATGCAAATTGACAACCCCACGATGTGATTGCCCTGTGTGTGTTCAATAAATTGTCCCCTGCCCATTGTTTCAGGTAGCTGTGAGCTGTTCATGCCTGAGAATGAGGAGGGCTGCACTTGCGATCATCCTCTCCATTCACTTCTGTGGGAGCTCCTGGTACATAGGATCGTCAGCTCTCCATACATAAAAAATTTTGTGTTTTATGAGGAAAAAAGATTTTCCCGGGCCCTATGTTGGGCCGGAAGGTTTTACCAAAAGGGGGGGGGGAAACCTTTTTTTTTTCTTATTTTTCTTTTTGATCCCAAAATTTTTTTTTTTAAAAAATTTTTTGTAATTTTTTGAAAAATGAATAGCTAAACATTACTCTCGTACGTTGCAAGGCGCATCAGACGCAACCATTATCCCACTGCGGGGGCTTTAACAAAAGCCCGTGGCTTTAGGCCCCCTAGGTTTTGGGTCCCTTTTTCCCCGGGGCTCTGCAGGTCCGGGGAGCCCGTAAAACCAGTGGAGCGGGGAAAAAGCCCTTTGATAGAAATTATGCAGCGGTCACGGATTGTGGCAATCAATGGGTTAAACGCCGGGAAGCGCTCCCCGGTGTTAAGTCGTTGCTACAGAAAGAACACATGCACCGGCTGCTGTCTATAGTCAGTGGGTGGTCGTTAAGGAGTTGAAGGGTTTTCTCACTACCTTAGTTTTTCCACCTTCTCTCAGCATTTTCAGTTTCAAAACAAGGGGCGTGTTAACACAGCCTGAGGGTGTCTTCATGCCCACAGACATAACATGCTCGCTCCCCTCCTCATGCTGCCTAAGTATATGTTCCTGAACGTACTGATTGAAAAAAAGCAGCTGTTTGATTCATTTGAATCCAACAGGTGTTTTTTTTTTTTTTTATCAGTGCAGGAACAAGGCAGGGAGGAGAAAGGCAAAAGGAGGACAGGAAGCATGTACTAGAATGCGCACGCCTGAGACTCCGACTAGGGGGCGAGACGGAGATGACGCTGGAGAGCCGGCAGCCAGTGCCGGTGAAATGAATGGGACCCGACCAGGGGAGTAAGAAAATGCGCAATGAAGGCAGAAAAGGGAAAAATGGCTAAACATAATTTTTAAAAATAGAAACCTTTGGGCCTTGTTCACAATTTACACCATTTAAAAGGGTTTTTAAAAAACCTTTTGGGGTCCCTCTGTGGCCCCCGATGAATCTAAACAATTGCTGAGATTATCACTGAGGCAATGGGGAACATGCAGTGGGTTCCATGAGAGACACCTGGTTTCAAAAGCCGCCGGGTCCATCTTGAAAAAAAGTGCATGTCATTCTTTTCAAGAGGGGGTCAGATTTTTGAAACCATTTCCCTCATTGCCTCAGTGAAAATCTCACTTAATTTTTAGTTTCCGTTCGGGGTCCCCTGTCGGATCTAAAAAGCAATGAAAAACCTAAGGGGGTCCCCGGGGAGGTTAAAATCCCACCCAGATTGGTTTAAAAAGAACCCGGCTGGTTTTTTGGTTTTAACTGTGTTTTTTTTTTTATTTAAAAAAGATTTATCCTTTAACAAGAATATTAAAATGTTCATTAATATTTTGGGTTTTACAGGAAACAATGTATATAACAATAATGTATAATTACGTGCCTTTAAACATTGAAGGGCATATTTAAGGTTTCTGAACCCCTTTGGGCAATGTTTTGTATCCACAATTAAAAGAAAAAAAAGAGTTTTATAAACAATCCAAAATACGAAAACAGAAGAATGCTTTAAATTAACAACTATAAAAAGTACAAGGGACAGACAGGGAAGGATAGGGGGGGGGGGGGGGCAGTAATTAATGTATGCTCGGGGGAAGACTAAAAAGGCGGACACTTGGGAGTATATCGGCCTTCATTCTTTGTGGTTTTATTTTCTGGCTGGCAGAATCCATCCCATGGGACCATATCCCCAAACCCCACCCCTTTTAATTTAAAAAGAGGCTAAAAGTTTTCCCACACCTTATTTCCCCTAACTAAATCCATCCCCCAACGATGGGGATTTTTCCGTTCCAAAAAACAAGACAAGATTCGCCTGTGAGAAATGTAAGTTTAAAGCACTGAAAATTTTCCCCAGCCGGGGGAAAGTGGATGTTCATTAAAACTAGGGACCCAAGGCCCGGGACCCCCCGTGTTTTTTAAAACCCAAACCCCTTTTGCCTGCCCCCAAATAATTCTTTATTAGGGGCACTCCAAAAAATGGGGAAAATATTTGCCTCAGGCCCCGCTCCCCAAACACTGTTTGGAATGTTTTGGTTCATTTTGTGTGCAGGATGGGTTTATACCACAAATGAAAATTTTATACTGGTTTTTTTATTTGTGTACATTGGGATTTTTGACCCCCTCCTCCAAATCAATCTCCCTCCCCCCCCAGAAACCCGCTTCCCCAGATATCCCCCCCTTTTTCCCCCATTAGGTGTTTACAACTTTCGGGTTTGGATGTAATAACAGGAATAAATTTTTAGATCAATCCTCTAGTTGAGGTATAGAGCTTACATTCATTTTAAAATCTCCGTGGTCAGTAACTTTGTTGTCCCACACGGTTAGAGAAGGGGTAATTTGTAGATGGAATAGGGGGCTAATCTGGTAGGCAAAAAACCGTTTTGAAGGTTTTAAAAAAAAATTTTGAGGTTTTATAGTCTATATATCTCTTTTTCTAAAGAGTTCGGTATACCGGCTCAATAAATCCCCCCATTCCCCGGAAACATGGGAAAAAAACAGGAAAGGGTCATTGAGAGGAGGTGAGCAAAGCCAAATCTCTTAGCGCAAGGGTTCCACACTCTCGTTAGTCTGATGGGCCCCAAAAAAGGGTCCATCTCTCGTAAAGGGGATGTGCCCATAACAGGGAGTTGGGAACTCGGAGCCATCCACATTTCTCTATTTCACCCTTTAGAGTATGATAGAGTTTGGACCACGTGGATCATTTAAAGCTGTGGGGCCCCCCAGTAATATTTTGAGGTCGGGAAACTGCCGCTTCCCCATTTTTCCTTTCCTGTCAAAATTACATTCTTTCCTTTCTTGCCCGGCGTCCCCCCCCAGAAAAAATAGGACCCATCTTGCAGGGCCTTTAAATGAGCCAAAAGCCCCGGGCCCGGGGAGAGCTTCAAAAAAAATTAGCATTTTTGGTAAAGGTCTTTTTTGACCGCCGCAATTTTGCCCAATAGAAGGGGCAAGTTCTGCATTTCTGCAATAAGTCGAAACTTTTGATACTTTTGAGGAAAAATTGTTTTATACAATGAAAGATGTAGTAGTGGGTTGACCCCAAATATTTCAAAGAAGTTTTTTCCCAAATTTATAGGGGTAATACTCTTCATAAGTCTATTCCCTGTGGGGATGTTAAAGGGAAGGGCTTCTTTTTTCTTAGTTTTTAATTTTTAAATCCCAAAGTGTCTTAAAATTTTGGGTTAGAGTGTGTGTAGGTTTGCAAGAGATAGGGGGTTTAGTCAAAGTCAAAGTATTCTCAGAAAAAATGAAAAATTAAAACCCCCTACCCCCTACAGAAACACCCCAATGTCTGGGTGGAGCGGACACGGACGCAGGGTTCAACCAGAACAAACAAAAAGGTGATAAAGGCATCCCTGTCGATTTCCATTGGATATCCGTTTAATGGGGACATATTTTTGGGGGATTTTGATAGTTGCTGTGGGACCAGTATGGCCAGGTTTGCATTAAAAGGGGGCCCGAAAAGCCAAATTTTCCAAAGACTTAAACATATAGGCCCAGTTTGGGGAAAAAAGGCCTTTTTTCCGGTTAGGCTAAGGAGTAAGGCTGGGTTTTAAATTTGTTCATTGCATCTATCAGTTTTTTGCCCGTTCGTATTATCTCCTCCCTGGCGGTTAAGTACAAAGCCAACTTGGTCTTTGTGGACCAATTGAGGAACAGATCGCAGTCTGTTAGCTAAATTTTTAAAAAAATTTTTTAAATCTGAAATTAGTAAGCAATTTTGGGCGGAATTACCAACTTCTAGAGGTTTTTTTGGTTTTTTTAATCAGAGATGTGGGGGTGCAGAAAAGAAAAATGGGGCTGTTTGTTCTCTCCAAAAGGGGGGTTTTTATAATTGTATTTATGAAAAGAGTAATGGTATAAAAATTAAGACCATCTGGTCTTTGGGGACTTTTCCTTAGGTTAACTTTAGGGCCTCTCCTAGTTCTTCAGGGTATAGGTGATTTATGAGGGGTCTCGTTCCAAGGTCAGCAAAGGGGGGTCCCAAAAAGTTGAGAAAACTTCTAACACACTATTTCTTTTCTCGGATCACAGGGAGATGTCTGGAAGGGGAAAAAAGTTTTTAGAAAAAGTCATGAAAAAAGGGGCTACTTATCCGGATCATAGGTGACCTTCCCCGAACATCTGCCAGAGCAGAGGGTCCGGGTTAGCTGCTCCTCTCGCAATTGTTACAACAATGTGCGACTTGTTGCCCCATTCATAAATTTGGTCTAGAAAATAATAGGAGCTTTTCCGTTCTCTCATATCCCCAAAATCGCAGTGGGAAACGATGGCTAATATTTTCTCAAGGGGGAGGTCGAGAGGATTTCACCCAGTATTGCCCCAGTTCCCGGCCGTGATTTAGGCCTTCTTCGCAAACCAAATCTTCCTTAAAACCCTATGCCAAAATTCAATGCACCCCACCTCTAATACCGTTTGGGGCTTCCATAGAAAAAGGGGGATTGGGGACCCTTCGTTAGCTTTGAAAGTAATTTCATTATGTTTTGCTAGTTTTCCCCAGGGCAGGGTGATTTTAATCGTTTTTCATTTAAGCGCCGTGGGATCGGCGTATGGGACATTATCCCTCAATAGTGTTATTGGGGGTGGTTGACCCCGTTTTTGACCAAAGTCCCCCTCCGTCTCAGCGCCCAATACATTTCCAAAAAAAGTAATCAATAGAGAATGTATTATGAGGGGGAGAAAAAAGAAATGTTCTTTCCCCAGATGGCTATCTCCCAAAAATCAAGTAACCCCTATTCCGCATGGTTTGGCGAAATGCTCTAGAGAGTAAGGCTGATGGTCCCCCCCTGCACCCATCTCCAAAAACTTGTCTATCGTAGAACTGAAAAGCTAGTTTTAAGTCGCCCTACATTACCAAGAAGGGAGAAATCCTGAAGCCCTTTTGGAGAACCTTTTTTTAAGAAACGTTTTTTTGCTTGATTAGGGCATAAAGTTTCAAAGTGTGAACGTTCCCAGATAGTACCGTTGCAGGGAAAACTTCTCCCCTTTGGGGGAATTATTGATCCAACACTGAAAGGGCAAGTTTGAAGAGCAAGATAGCCCGCCGGCCTTTTTTTCCTAAGGTACATAACACGTGGATAAAGTCCCTTGCAAAAGCAAAACTCCTGTTTGTTGAAATGTTTTCTTGAATAAAGAAAAACAGCTTTTGAGTGCTTCAATTCTGTAACGCAGACCTCAAAGAAAAGTTAGGCCTTTAGCTTTTTAAAATTATTTAGCCTAACTATGTATAGTGAGAGAAAAACATTGTTACCCGGTTCAACCAAAATATCATGTTGTTTTAGATCTTAAGGGGTAGGCACGACAGGGGGGGAGACAAGCAATATTTCACAGACATGAAACAACAATTTCAAAATTTCAACTTTAAAAGTGACCCATGTAGTACGGGCCAGATTTAAAACCCAGTATAGAGGGAGGTAAGATGCGAGAGGGGGTGTTTTAAAAAATCCTGAGGGGCAACGCTTTTATCCCCCTACCGTACGAGGGCCCCCGTTATAACGGGGAATAAGAAGAAAAAAAAGAAGGAAAGGGGGCCCTAGAAAACCGGGTTTGACCTCGTGGGGAATAGGGATGGGGACACCTACTCCCTATTAACCTCTAAAAAGCAAAAACATGTGGAGGGGGATACAGGGACAAGGAAAAAGGGAAAAAAAGAATGAGAAAAAAAAAAAAAAAAAAAGGAGAGGGGGGGGAGGGGATTTATAATTTTCTCCACTTTAGCAGGTTTACCGAAAAAAATCCAGAACCACATGTGATGTGGGGGGGAGAAAGGGGGATGGTTAAAAAAAAAAAAAAAGGAAAAGAAGAAAAAAGGGAAGGGGAGGAGGGGGGGGGGGGGGGGGTAGGGTGGGAAGGTGAAAAATAAGGTTCTGGGAATTCGTTAACCCTGGTTTGGGGGCTATACTTTTTCTAATTATTTTGCAATTTTGTTATCTCGGGCTCTAAAAAAAACCATAGCTTTTTAACTTGAAGAACCCCGGTGTGGGAACCCAAAAATTTTTATGTAAAATATTATTATTATTATCTATACTCAATCTTTTAAAATTTTTTTAATCTCCTTCATTGGGCTCTTTTTTTTTTTCTTTTCCTTTTTTTTTTGCTTATCTTTTCCCCAATTTTTTCACAAAACATCATTTCCCCTTTATTCCCTTATTTTAAAAAAAACCTTTTTAAAATTCTTATCCCCTTTCCTTTTTTTTCCACCCCCCCTTTTCGGGATCAACATGAATGGAATCCCCATTTGAGGCAATATTTTGTTTTTTTAAATTCCGATAGTAATGGTCCAAAACATCTTTTCTTTTGAATGTCATCCATATAGATCAGGGAAAGTTGAAAATTCCCATTTTCCTATTTTAATGGATTTTGTTTTTTTCACCCTTAATTCGCCCCTTTCCTCATGGTCTGTAGCAGCATATTTTACTTGGGGCCCGTCCCGGGTTTGGTTTTTTGGCTCTTAGCCCCGGGTTTCAATTTAATGGCGGCACGGTTTCTCCTTAAGGATCGTTTTAAGATTTTGAGAATCAGCGTAATCTTCCCCGGCCTTTGGATTCCGTACTCTCGACCCCCCTAATTTTTTTCGCCCCTTTTCGTGGTTGTCAAGGGCCTCTTTGGTGTTTAGTAGTGGATCTAAGCATTTTTTGCCTGGAAAGCCCCTTGTTGAAGGGGTTTAAATGTATGATCTTTATCGTCGTGGGCTCCCCCCCTCTAGCTCCCCTTTACTCTTTGTATTGCTTTTTTTTTGGTCGGAGCGTATTGTGCTTTTCCGTCTTCAAAAAAGGGGTTTTTAATTTGTGGAACCCTAAAAATGAATCAGTCTGGTGGGAGGTGTGAGTTTTTTCTTCCATTTCCCGAGAGTGGAAATAGCGAGCCGATATCTTTTAATTGGTTGCGAGGGGTCAGAAGGACAGTTTCCAGTCAGGAAAACCCCCATTGGTTTCCCCTGTTGCGTTTTGGGGTCAATCAAGCTTCTTTTTGCAGGATCCGACCATTTTGAGATCCCCAGGTTCGGTTGGGGGCCCCCGTTTCTTTGGGAGGCAGGGTTTTGGGAGGGGCTTGGATGTTGATATTTCCCCTTTGAATATGGAGACTAAGGCAATCGTAGAGTGAGAGAGGTGATGCCTTTTGCATGATTTTGGGGAAATGCTTTTCAAGTAAGGGTTAATAGAAATGTGGGGGGCCCCACTGATTTGAATTTGAGTTTTTCCCAGGGTCTGACTGTTAGCCTTTCTGGTTTTAGCCAGGGTAGGATAGTAAGATCAGGTTTACCAGGTATTAGCAATGCAGATCAGAAATTTTTTAATCCCCCAATGTTCAGCAAAACATTCAGTTTTTCAGCTTTATTTTAAGGGATGTAATGATGCAATATCGATCTCTAGAGGCCTTTATCTGTCACTTCTCTTGCATAAAATGGACAGTGAGGAAGGCAAAGAAAATGGTGTCCAGAGGCTACAGTGGCGGAAATTTTCGCGGGCTTTTTATCCAGACAAGGATTTTAAGGCAATATGCCCCTTACTATATCTTATCTTCCAAGAAATAGGCAGGTAAAAGTTCTAGTTCTTATTATCTTTTCACTGTAGTTTGCGGGTAGGTCGTTTTTGCAAAAAAAAATGTCCCCCTCTGGGGGATCGGGCTGCTACCTCTCCCCGGGGAAAAGGGGTAGGAGGGAGTTGAGGAAGTTTTTCGGGGTTGCAGACTTAAATGGCAGGAATTTTCGCGGGCTTTTTAGAGGAAAATTTTCAGCGGTATAAATCCACCCTATTCATGCACCCTAAAAAAGGGAGGCAGAGATTTTCTCAGCTTTACTATCCCGACTGAGCTTTGGGGAGGTTATAGGACAGTGGATTCCTGTTGCTAGTTAAATATCCTTCCCCCTAGGGGCTTAGGAGTGTTTTTTTTTGCAGGGGAAATTTGTCCCTCAGGGCCCTCCTTTTAAAGGCTGTGTCATATTGCGCCGGGATGAGCCCCATTCTCGGGGGGAGGACTCCACGCGCCCCCCCCGCTCTTCCTACCCCAGAGGGGCGCGAGAGCCTCCCCCGGGAAAGTGTGCCGCCCCGCCCTCAGTGCCCCGCTGGGATCCGGGGCCGCCCAACTGCGGGGGGCGTCCGTGTTTTTTTGGGGGCTCCCGGCGGTCAGGCCCCTGGGTTTCCGTACAGGGAATAAATAGGCCCCCCCGGCGGTGTCAGGCCTCAGGGCCCCTCTGAAAAACCCTTTTTACCTTCAGGGTTCTTTTGGGTTGAAGATTTTTCCCCGTCAACACCCCCGGGGTGGGGCCCTCTTTTTTAAACCCCCATTCTCTATATTTCCTGACCAGAGACCAAGTTTTCTGCCAAAAAGCCCCCCAAATCAGAAAAGGTCCAGGAGAAGTCAGTTATGCGGCCATCTGAGCGGTGCCAAAGGGGAGGGGAAAATCCATAGTTCTTGGAACTGTGGATTACTGAATGATGGGCTATTTCAGCCCGTAATTTCGCGCAGTACGCCGCGAATTACGGGCTGAAAGACGTGCCAAAATAAGCCGTGTGAACATGACCTAAGGCTAATTCTCTAATAGTTTAAACTTACCTTTCTCGTACTGATTCCTCCAAGACTGCCAAGCCAGCTTTCTTTGCTTTTGCTTATAATGTTTAGTTCACCTTGTGTATCTTTATTTTAAAATTTTTTGGGATACAGTTTAGAGCGGACATATTTTTCCATCTCCAGGCCACTTCCCCTTGCCTTCAGCCCGTTCCCCACACATTCCACTTTTTTTTCCCTTTCCCAACTTTTTTTTTTTTATTCTTACCACTGTATTACAGGTCGGTCATAACTGATCATTTTGTGATCCTATTGTATGCACTCAATGTATCTGTTGAAACTGTTTTAATGAGACCGTGTTCATCTCGTTCTTAGAGATCTCGGATCTGGATGTAAATCTGTGGGTGGCACACAAGAGAAGGTGGAGTAATATGGACAGAGGCTACAGGCACAAACCACCGGGATAGTTTTAGATTTTCTTTTAATAATTTGTACTCATGGTTACCAGCCATAGTCATAACAAAAGTTATTCATAATAAAATGTATCTAAAATAACAATTTTGTTTTCTATCAGAAAAGGAGCCGTGTTTCTATGTTAGAAATAAATAGTTAGCGCTATTCTGAAAATACTTTGGAGAAGGTGGCCACAGGCGGTCTTGGCAGCGGTGCCCAGCTCTTGACCTCCACGCTCCGCGTGTGGCACAGGGGCAGCTTCGAGTCCGCCGCTGCAAGAGGAGGGAGGCGATTTGCATCAGATAAGACAGTCCTTGGCGAGGATTTTATGGTCTAGCTGCGGCCCCGAGAAGGTAACAGTAGGTTGCGTCATATATTGAAGGGCAGCACCACCACACTGGCTCTCAGCAGAACGGCAGTGTATATTAGGTTACACTGTTCTGCCATCAGTTCTATCCTTGCATGCAGAAACTGACCAGCGTTGAGAGTAGTGCCACACACTGGGGCGTCGTACCCCTTTAAGCCAACTAGACTGCCCTGATCTGCTCCCTCCCTCCTGCCCGACCGGCAGCAGACAAGTGACTGCACAGAGCTGCATCCTGTCTGACAGGCGCCAGTCCTTGTAGGAGGAACAGCTCCTGTTCCTTAGCTTAGTGTGTTTGCCTGGCAGAGGTTCCTTCCCTGGAGCTCCTGGCTCCACAACTGATTAGCAAACCTCACCTGCAGGTCTTGGCCAAGTTATGCTCCTTCCTGCTCACCACAACCAGGCTCTCTGCCACTGGGACCCTTCCAAGTGCATGGCGGGTGTAAGGGTGTGCACCAGAAAAGACTCTTCATTAAGCTCCCCCCCCCCCACATTACCATGTCATGGTAATCCTGTATAGGACAGAAAAAAAAGCTCCTTCCTCAACATGAACGCTTAGCGGTGCCGTGTGTATTTGGATATTAAACCAAAGTTAAAAAGTTATGATAGCTGAAACGAGTATTAGAACGCAGTGGGTGGATGATGTAGTGATGGCCTCAGGGGGTACGGTGGGAAAGCTGTCACTTCCCTGGCCGAGGTCATGGGAAGGTATGGAATCTGCCGTCCCTTGTAGAGAAGGGTTCATTGGGTGCGTTGTCAGATTGTCGACGTCTTGTCTGTACCCTCTGTCAGAAAAGGAAAAACAGGATTTAAAATGTGATCACAAAGGTCAATAAGCACCCAACATGCACAGTCTGCATCTGCAACCTATGCACATTTAAAGGGGTTGTCCATGTCAACATTTTAAAAGAAACTGCTGCAGAATCTCCCGGCGGTCAAGCATATCAATGCTGCAACAGTCGCATGCAGTTTCCTGACCTCAATGTTCGAAAGTGAACGATCTTAAAGAGAACCTGTCACATAGGTTATGCCCCCCTTGCTGAGGACAGCACAAGCCAGTGACAGACCTGCTGTTTCCAGCGCTGTGTCCCTTATTCTGTAAGATGCTGGAGTTTGAGTATTTAATGCTCACATCTGCAGTTTTCAGCCAGAAGAGTAATTTGAAGAGTCAAAGAGTCAGTTTTTTTCACACCCCGCCCACCTGAGGCTAGCCCCGCCCACCTCAACTGACAAACCTATTACTTGAATAGGTAAAAACATGTGAAAAAACTCAGTGGGCGGGGCTAGCCTTTGGGGGTGGAGCTACACCAACTCATGAATAAGAATTTATGGGGTAAATGCCTAAAACTGCAGCATCTTACAGAATAAGGGACACAGCGCTGGAAACGGGCAGGTTCTGACACTAGCTTGTGCTGCCCTCAGGAAGGGGGGCATAACCTCATCCCTTTAAAGATGAGCTTTCAACATGTAGGTAATTGTAAGTGAAGACTTTCCACATACATTGCTTTCTTTATGTTGCTTTGTTAAAGGAGTTGTCTCACTACATTGATTCATCTTCACCTCAGTCCTGTTTTGTTGGTTTCACTTTGAATTCGAGGCGTGTTTACTGGCTTCCACTAGCTGCAGTAGAAAGCCAGGTCTGTAGCTATAGTAACCAGTGCGGGCAGCCTATCAGTAGAGATCAAACAGCCCTTAGCTATAGTACCTGAAAGATCTGTTTGCACCCATACAAGGGGGGAAATATCTAAGAATAGGTAAACACTTTTTAATGGACAAATATTGCAAGTGACTTGTTTTGCAAGATCTTTAACATAAAAAGCAATCCTTGTAGTGAGACAACCCCTTTAAGGAAAATGGAGATTTTATCTGCTCTGAGTGCACACAAGTTTCTCTGTTTGTCTCATCTGAGATCAGGGTGTGACGTCACCACAGGAAGCTAGAGAACAGAGTGTGTCAATTCTGAAGGGTTGTTCAGACGGCGTTTTTGGATTCGAAAATCGCATCCAGAAACGCAGCGGCGATCGGACCCTAATCGGATCCAACACGTAGCTGTGTGTTTGATGCAGCAGTATCGCACCCTATAGTTTATTATAGGGCTTCTGCTGTGTCTTTTGGACCAAGAATTAACACGTCAGTTCTTGGAACGGATCCGAAAGACACAATGGAAACACGGATTGGTGATCACTCGTCTGAATGCCGATGCGGGTTTCAAAGTAAAAGCAATGTAAGTCACATTGCTATTTAGATACGCGTTTGGCTCAATTTAGGGTCCGACAAACGGATCCAAACACATATCTAAAAACGTGCGCTCACACAGAACCCAACACGCCGTGTGAACATACCCTAACAAAGGAGAAAAATGACTTGTTTACTTTAAATCAGAGAGCTTCAGCGCTCATAGATCAGATCTCCTGTCAAAGCAATTACGAGAGCTGTGCATATGGAGCGGATATGTTACTCCCTGCTAAAGAACCACCAACAGCCTGACAGGAAAAGTGAGGAAGAATTCATCTAAAACTGCTTGTGGTTTTGTGAAACAAAGAACTCACTCACTTGCCAGCAAAAGTGTTAAACACTTTACAGTTGGTTTGGATGCCAATTCCGTGCCCAGAATCAGTGTCCAAACCTGAACCTACCCTTAAAGGGGTTGTCTCACTACAAGGATTGCTTTTTATGTTAAAAATCTTGCAAATACAAGTCACTTTGCAATATGTGTCCATTAACAGTGTCCTACCTATTTTCCCAGATATCCCTTCGTATGGGTTTCTCAGTCCTCGGTCACTATAGCTCAGACTGTCGATCCTCTGATGCTTCCCGCACTGTTTATAGCTACAGACCTGTTAATCCCCATGATAGGCTGCCAGCACTGGTTGCTATAGCTACAGAAACCTGTTCAATCCCTCATGATAGGCTGCCAGCACTGGTTGCTATAGCTACAGGACCTGTTTGATCTCTCTGATAGGCTGCCAGCACTGGTTGCTATAGCTACAGACCTGTTTGATCTCTCCTGATAGGTTGCCAGCACTGGTTGCTATAGCTACAGACCTGGCTTCTACTGCAGCCTAGTAGAAGACAGCAAACACGCCCCTGAATTTAAAGTGAAACTGAGAAAACAGGACTGAGGTAATATGAATCAATGTAGTGAGACAACCCCTTTAAAGATCAGGTGGTATCAGGCAGTGACACATGACTGCTGCAAACAAATCAACAGCACCAGAGTGTGTGAGCCGACCAGTGCGACATTGAAGTAAACAGAAAGGATAATGAGGGCACTAGCAACGCTGGAAGTGGTGCAAGAAACTAAAAGTGATACTCCCCTTCCCCGTCACCTCGGTTGCAGCGCTGCCAGTGCTCTCGCCAGCTTTTCCATTTACTTTCAGCTCACAGCAGTCAGCTTATGTGCTCTGCATTTGCCGATTGGCTGCAGCAGTCCCGTGTCCTTGCCGGACATGACAGTTCAGGTCATTCACTTCCAAACAGTGATGTCAGGAAACGCTATGTGACCGCTGCAGCGCCCAAGCGTGGCCACCCAGCGCAGAGCAGTAGCACTTTAACAAAAGGTGAGTGGAGAGGTAAACAGGACTTTGTCTTGCAACAGCCCCACCAGCAATTTCTATTAAAATTGTTAAATGAAAAACCCCTTTAATTGTAGATTTTATAAAAGTGGACATAGATTTTCAGAGATTTTTAATTGACTTAAATGGGAAGACTCATGTATTTTCCATTGAAATGAAGGGGTAGCGGATTGCACGCTGCTTTCAAAGATGCCCTTTTTTTTGTTCTCCTCCCTTGTGCTAGCCGTCTCCATCATCATGAAGAATGGAGAGTGGTCAAGAGAGGAGACTTTTACACAAATGGTCTTCAACCTGTGACTTCTCAGCCGTCTCAAAACTACAATAGCAACTACAGATTGTCAGTGAATGATGGGACATGTAGTATTGTTTTAAGGTGGTTTATACTACTCAGAGGATTATTAAGTAAAAAATCAGAGAAAATTGTAAAACAAAGTACTGCAACCCCGTCCACAAGCAGTGATTGAGTTTGTTCTGTACACACATGGATACAAAAAAAGGCCATCAATCAGTATGTGGTGGGGTCAGCAGGACTTGCACTCTCTCAAAGACTCCTATCAGAATTTTATCTACTTTTTCTTCCACTCAAAAATCCTGCATCAAATCATATAACCCTATATATCACAGAGCTTGCCTCTCTCCCTCTTTCATATAAACCATATATATATATATCACAGAGCTCAGCTTCTCTCCTCTATCATATAACCCTATAATCACAGAGCTCAGCTCCTCCCCTCTATCATATAACCCTATATATCACAGAGCTTAGCTTCTCTCCCGATCTTCATATATCCCTTATATATCACAGGGCTCAGCTTTTCTCCTCTATCATATAATCCTAATTCACAGAGTCAGCCTCTCTCCTCTTTCATATAACCATATATATATCACGAGGCTCAGCTTCTCTCCTCTATCATATAACCCTAAAATATATCACAGAGCTCAGCTTCTCTATCATATAACCCTATATATCACAGAGCTCAGCTTCTCTCCTCTATCATATAACCCCATATAACCCAATATATCACAGAGCTCAGCTTCTCTCCTCTATCATATAACCCTGTATATCACAGAGCTCAGCTTCTCTCCTCTATCATATAAACCCTATATATCACAAGCTCAGCTTCTCTCCTCTATCATATAACCCTTATATATCCAGAGCTCAGATTATCTCCGTCTATCAAAATATCCCTATATACACAAGACTAGCTTTTCTCCCTCTATCCTATAACCCTCATATATTCACAGAGCTAAGCTTCTCTCCCTCTACCCCTAAAACCCCTATATTTCCAAAGCTCCCCCCCCCTTTTCCTATAAAATTTTAACCCATATATCACGGAGTTTCGGGCTCCTTCCCCTATCATATAACCCCAATAAAATCACAGAGCTAGCTTTTCTCCTTCTACCCTTAAAACCCCTTTAAATCACAGAGCTAAATTTTCCTCTATCATAAAACACCTATTTATACAGAGTTTAAGCTTTTCCCCCCTCTATCATAAACCCCCTATTTTTCACAGATCAGCTTCCCCTCTTTTTGGGGGGCCCACTGTAACATTTAGAAAACCCGGGCCCTCTAATTTCCCAAATGGGGCCCTTTAAACCCTCGAGCGAAAGCTTTCTTTCTTAGGCATAAAGACTCCAGCCGGGGATTAATTTTTCCAGTTTCCCCCCGGGAAAAAAGGGGGGCCCAATTATAAAGAAAAGAAAAATTTAACAAAAAAAAAAAATGTAGTTAACAAAACTTTTGTTTTTTAGACTAAACATTAAAGGTAAATGTTGTGTATTTCCAATTTTAAAACCCCCAAAAGGAAACCCAACCCTTTTTTTGCCCTTTCCCTGCCCCAGCCCTATTTTTAAAATTTCTGCCAATTGTGTCAATTTTGGGGAAGAAAAACTTTTTAACATTTTTTAACCTATCCATGTGATTAAGTTTTTGTTTTCTGGGGAAAACCTTTGGTGCTTTAAGTTTTAAAGAAATTTTTTCCTTAAAAACCCTTTGGGTTTGTTTGTGAAAAATAAAAAAATTTTTCATGAAATTTAAAAAACAATTATGTTTTTAAATTTTAAAAAATTTCGGGGCTTTGAAAGGGACAGATAATTTTTTCCCCAAAAAATAGTTAAAAAACTAGAAATCTACTTTTGGGTTCCACTATGGGTTTTGGAAATCTTTTTTTTAAATTTTTTTTTTTTTTTTTTTTTTTAAGACATTAGGGGCCCTTTTTCCCAAAAAATTTGCAATTTACTTTTTTTTTAGGGACCATTTCCAGTTCTGACTTTGGCTTTGGGGGGCCTGCATTTAGATCCCCCTTTTTAATTTACACCATCTGAAAAAATAGACCCCTTAACGTATTTACAACACTTTTGGGAAAAGTTGATAACCCAAAAATTATTTCACAAAAATTTAAAACCCAAAGGGGAGGTGAAATTTCAAAATTTAAATTTTTTTTCCCGATTTTTCAATATTTTTTCCATTTTTCACTGGAATACGGAAAAATTTTGGATTTGGAAAAATTGCAATTAATACCCAATTCCCCCGGGTCTGCTTTTTTAAAAGCGATATCCCATATGGGGGCCCCTAGTGCAATTTTTTGGCTAAACCAAAAAGGGCCCTCTTTCACACGGTTTTATTTCGAACGTATTTACATCAAATTTTCCGATGTAAATACGTTTAAAAATTAAATTTAAAAATCTTTTTTGCACATAACTGCCCACTAAGTGTGGGAAGTTTTGAAAATGTTTCCCCCGACGGTTTTCACCATCCCCAATCATTGTAGGTGGTGAACCCGCCCAAAATAATTGAAAGGGTAAATTTTTTTTTTCCGTCCGGTTCCCCTTTCGTCAACCCGGGGCCCGGCCCAATCCGGAAGGGGAACTAGCGTCGGGGTAACGGGGCCCCGTATTTTTATTAAAAACCCCCAAAAAAAAAATTTGGTGTGACTTTTTTTGGGAACCGGTTTTGGGCCGACGGATTGACATCCCCAATCCGTCGGCAAATACGCGGTGAAATAAGCCTTTTTGGGGAAAACGGGGCCCTTTAACCCCAGAAAGGAGGACACCCTATTTTTTACTCGGGGTTCTATTTTAAATTTAAATTTTATTTGGGGAAAATTTGGGGGTTTGGGGGGACACCCTAAGGTCCCTAAAATTTTTAATAAAACCCCCTAAATAGCCGCATAGGGGAAACCTAAAAACCCCCTTTAAAATGAATTTATCCAGGGGTTTTTTGGGATTTATATAGACCCCCGGGTGATTCCCCAATTTTTTTTAGCAAAGGCGTGAAAAATTTTTTTTAATTTTTTTTTAAAATCGAAGAATTTAGTTAAATTAAGGGTTTCTTTTTTACAGGAATCCTGGAAAAAAGCCCCCTTTAAAACTTTTTTAAAGAAATTTTTCCAATTTGGGGCATCCCCCTTTTTGTGGGTGTAAACGCTGTTGGGCGAAAGGGGCCGGGCGTTTTAAGGGGGGGGGGCCGTTTTTGGCTTTTTAAAACGCAAGATTTTGGTGGGGGCCTTTGTTGCATTTGCAAACCCCCCAAAGTAGCAAAACAAAACAAAATTTCCCAAAAGGGTCCCCCATTTTGGATTAAACCACCCATCAGGGATCTCATTAGGGGGGGTACTGTGCTTTTTGGGTGCCAGGGTTCCATAGTTTTTTTTTTTTGCTTTGGGGCAATAAAAATTGGGGGGGAAAAAACGCAGTTCGGTCATTTTTTTTTGGGTTTTTCCCAATTTTCAGCATTCGCCGGCGTGTAAATGATGTGTTTAACTTTACAAATGGGGGGGGTTTAAAATTTAAAATTGATAAAATTTTAAATATAGTTTTTTTTGTTTAAATTATTTTTTAAAAACCTAAGAATACATCTATAAAAATTTGGTGTTTTTTTGTTGCCCTTTTTCTGAAACCCAAAAAACTTTTTTTTTTTGCTGTTTTGCAAGGCGTGAAAGGGGCTTTTTTTTTTGTTTGGATGATTAAAGTTTTTTTTGGGGAAACCATTATTTTGGTGCTTATCCCTATTTTTTATTAAGGTTTTCTGAGATGTTTTTGAAAAAAATTTCAGCAATTTGGGTTGTTTTTTTTTTATTTTATTTTTTATAGGGTCACGTTACGGTATATATGAAATGGTACTTTACTCAGCAGGTCAATACGATTACCCGTTTTACCCAATTTGTAAAAATTTTTTTTATTTTTTTAACCCCTTTTTTACAATAAAACATTTTTAAAATTAAAAACCAGGAAAAAATTGTTTTTGCTTTCGCCATTTTTCCTGTGAGCCATAATTTTTTAAATTTTTTTCCGGTGCTTGGGCTGTTTTTGGGGACTTTTTTTTTTGCGGAGGATTGGTTTTTTTTTAGATCTTTTTTTGGGGGGCCAAGGCTTTTTAAATCGCTTTTAAAACCCAAATTTTTTTGGAGGCGGGGTGAAAAAAATTTACTGAAAATAAAAAGTAGGGGTTTTTTTTTTTTTTATTTTAACGGGCCCTAAACCGGCAGTACCCCTGGTAATTTTTGCTTTTACCCCCTTTGGGTCGTTTCGTTTAAATGGCGAAACCCTTTTTATATAGTTTTTTTTTTTTTTTAAAAAGGCATTTTTAAAAAAAAAAAAAAAAAAAAAAATTTTTTTTTTTGGTGTGTAAAAACAATATTTATGCACCCGCTATCTTTCTGAGGGGCTATACATTTTTTATTTTCCGTTTACAGGGGCTGTATAAGGATTTTTTTTTTTGCGGGATGATAGGGAACGTTTTAATTGGTCCCATTTTTTGGCTTTTTTTAGGATTTTTTTGATCGTTTTTTATTCCTTTTTTATGTGCTGGGGGGGATGAACAATTTTTTAATTCTGTGATTTTTTTTTTTTAACGCGTTCAAGAAACGGGTTAAATTAACATGACAATTTAAGGGCGGGTCTTTTCCCCGCGCGGGCGATCCCAAAATAGGGGTACTTTATTTTTTTTGATCTTTTTTTTGGGGAATTGGTTTTTGAAAGGGGAAAAGGGCGGGGGAAAAAATTTTTTTATTTTTTTTTTTGTGTTTGTTTTTTTATTTTGATTTTCATTTTTTTTTTTTTTTTTTTTTTACTTTTTTTCAAAATTTTTATTTTACTTTTCCCCCATAGGGGTTTTGAATGGGGGATCTTTAGATCTCTCATTCATAGGCCCATTGCATAGCTTTTTATTAAGACGGGTTTTTCCCTTTAACAATTTTGTCAGTACGATGCCGGGGCCTTTGCCCACGGGGCACGGCCGGGGGCTTGGACGCCCCGGAACAACCCGGAAGGCATTTTTGGGCCCCCCGTGGTTTTCTGTGGGGAGGCAGGAGCGGGCAGGGTTGGGCCCGGGCCCCTCCGGGGTTTTGCGCCGGCCGAAGATGAGGGGGGGCGACCCTCCTCCGGCGCCCCCTTAGTTTTTGGGGCCCCCGACTTTTCCGGCGAAAAATTAAAGGGGGTTAACCACACCCCCCCCCACCCCCCCGGAGCGATCCGGGGTCGGGGCCGACGCTGCGGGATGTCAGCTGTAAGAGTTCGCGCGATCCTCAGGACGTATCCATACGTCCAGGTGCGTGAACCCCCAAACGACCTGGACGTATGGATACGTCTAAGGTCGTTAAGGGGTTAAAGCAGTGTTCCTATGATGGCGTAACAATAGCATATGCGATCAAAGCCCGCTAAGTGTGGTTCCCACCTCTCTCAGGATTGGGCCCCCAAAAGTGTTGGCTCGGAAAAGAGCCAATTACGCTGGCACATGATTCTCCATTCTGTTCTATGGGAGTTCTCAGTACAGGTGAGCGGTGTGTTCGGCTGTACTGGGAATTTCCATAAAACAGAATGGAGAGGCGTGCACTAGCGAGATGAGTGCTCCATTCTGAGGCAGCACTTTCGAAGGCCTGCTCTCTAGAGGTGAGACCCGCAATTCTACGGCTTAGATGGCATATCATATTAATATACCATCAAAATCTATAATCGGGAACACTCCTTTAACCCCTTAACGACCGCCCATCGACTTTTGTCGTCAGATGGTGCGGGTCGTTTGTCTTTTGGCGTCGCTGTAGACTCTGGGGTTTGCGGCGCCCGATGTACTACACAGCCCTGATCCCAGAGCATCTCCTGCGAGCACCGGGGAGCGGAGGAAACCTCCGCACCCCGGTGCTTTAACACTTTGAGTTGCGGCGGATCGTCACCGCAGCGCAATCAAAAGGTTTCCCTGCTCTGTCGGGTGATCCGAACACACGGTGACCTGACAGAGCCCGGGGAACTGCTGCACAGTCAGCCCTGGGGACCTAGAGTAGCCCCAGGGCTGTCTGTGTATGAAGCCAGTGACCAGGACACACTGTGTGTTGTCCTGATCACTGCCTGTGTCAGACTGACACAGATTATAATGTATTAGCATATATGAATATATAAAAAAAATAAATAAAAAAAATATGTAAAACAGTTCTCCCTTCAGGGGATAACAAGAAAAAAAAAAAAAAAAAAAAAAATTAAAAACAAAGAGTAAAAAAATTAATAAAAAAATAAAAAAAAAAATTTAATAAAAAATAATTGTGCATATATCACACACACAAAGAAACCCTACACATATTAGGTATCCACACGACCGTAATAAGCTGCAGATTTAATCTAACAAGTTATTAAGTGTGAAATGTGAATGGTGTAAAAAAAAAAAAAAATGTAAAAAAACTCTGCAATTATTTATAAGTGGACTTAAACTATTCCCTCAGAGTACAACTTGTCGAATAAAACGAGGCCTCATATAACTGCGTCATTGAAAAAATAAAAAAAGTTACAGCTGTTCAAACGCAAGGAGGCAAAAACGAAAAAAAAAATGTTTCTGGTCATTAAAGGGGTTGTCTCACTACATTGATTCATCTTACCTGAGTCCTGTTTTCTTGGTTTCATTTTGAATTCAGGGGCGTGTTTACTGGCTTCTACCAGGCTGCAGTATAAGCCAGGTCTGTAGCTATAGTAACCAGTGCTAGCAGCCTATCAGGAGAGACCAAACAAGTCTGTAGCTATAGAAACCCGAGGAGCTGATGCAGCCCATACAAGAGAGGATATCTAGGAATAGGTAGGACACTGTTAATGGACACCTATTGCAAAGTGTTTTGTTTTTGCAAGATCTTTAAACATAAAAAGCAATCCTTGTAGTAAGACAACCCCTTTAACTACTTTTCAGGCCCAGGGCTTAAGGGGTTAATATGCTCCTCAGCCCAATAGGCCCTAAACAGATTCTACCCATTTCAGTAACTCACCAGGAGGAAACTTGAGGATGCTCTGTGGGGAGGTGTGCACAGGTAACGAGTGGGTGCGCTGCACGGAGCTGTGACTCTGGCACGGCATACTATTACTTCCTCCAGGATTGGCAAACCATAGATTCTGCAAGATGCAAGAGCTGCATGTTCTGCTCCGTTCTTGAACAATTGGCCATTGTGATTACAGCTCACAGCTACTCACCTGTCGACCCTGGCTCCCAGTGCTTTGGCCGGTAAGTGCGTGTCGAGGAGAGACACCCCCAATTGACCCGGGACTTATAACACCAATCCGGGAAGGCGGTACTGCTCTTGGCGGCATCTGAAACGGGCGCTGCCCTCTTCGTGCCAAAGACGGCCCCACAGATCCAGCTATGGGGAGGGAATTTGTAGCAAACGCCCAGCTGGAATAAGAACATAGTAATCAGGTGATAGCAAATTGAGGGGACACACAGCACAGCAGGCTACGCTATTCTCCTCCTTCAATGACGTGGTATCCAGAAATAAACCAGGCAATCGTGTGTGCCCAAAGGACACCTGGCATATACATTTGTCTCACCAAAACCCTATGAGAACACTAAAGTGTAGGCTGTTTAGTATACAAATGCATAGTGCAGGCATACGAGCCAAATGTAATGTAAACCGAGCGCAACGTGCAACGTTGGTGTGAATCTCCCATCCAGGGGCTTATCAAGCTTGATGGGATATGGCATTGAAGCGTGATAGGAGTAGGTCCTACCTCTAGGATCCGCACCTATCTTGGAAATGGGCCCCCTAAAGTCTCTGCCCAGAATGGAGATCCATTCAGGCTTATGAAAGACTCTCCATTATGTTCTATGGGAGTTCTGCAAAGTTTAACACACCAATCACCTGTACTGGGAACTCTCATAGAACAGAATGGAGAGTTGTGTGCAAGTGCGAACGTCTCTCCATTCTGAGCCGACCCTTCAGGAGCCGTTCCCGAGACAGATGCGGGTTCTAACTTTGGGCCCACCCCAATCCCACCTTGATGGCATATTCTATAGATGTGGCATTAAAGTACGAGATGAAGCTGTCACAGTGAACACGCTATCTGATCTTCAGGCAGCATGTTATAAAGCAGCAGGACTCAGCATATAGTTATATAGTGCTGTGGGATAAAATTGAGCAGAATTTGTATTTTATTCATTTAAAGGGGTCGTCTCACTACATTGATTCATCTTACCTCAGTCAAGTTTTCTTGGTTTCATTTTGAATTCAGGGGCGTGTTTACTGCTTCTCTAACTATAGTAAAGCCAGGTCATGTAGCATAGCAACCAGGCTGCACCTATCATGAGATTAACGTTCTGTACTATAGCAACCAATGCTGGCAGCCTATCATGAGAGACTGAACAAGTCTGTAGCTATAGCAACCAGCGCTGGCAGCCTATCAGGAGAGACTGAACAAGTCTGTAGCTATAGCAACCAGTGCTGACAGCCTATCATGAGAGACTGAACAGGTCTATAGCTAAAGCAACCAGCGCTGGCAGCCTATCAGGAGAGATCAAACAGGTCTGTAGCTATAGTGACCTGAGGAGCTGGTGCTGCCCATACAAGAGAGGATATCTAGGAATAGGTAGGACACTGTTAATGGACACATATTGCAAAGTGACTTGATTTTGCAAGATCTTTAACATAAAAAGCAGCAATCCTTGAAGTGAGACGATCCCTTTAAGTTTATGCTTTAAGGAGATTGTCAGCCTTCCTTGTATGAGTGTGCAAATAGAGGTGGCTGTCAATCACTGATAGCACCGCCCACTGGACTCTCCTGGAATAAACCTGGATTTAGATAAAAAAAAAAAAATACAAAGTTTTACTGAATCTCTCCCTACAAAACTATATATTAGTCTGCTGAGCACCTTTTCCTCTACAACATGCTGCCCGCAAATCAGATAGCATGTTCAATGTGACCGGTTCTCTAAGTCAATAGATATCTATCCCTTTACAAATCTCTCTTATGTGGGTATAGTCAGGGATCTTTCCTCCACTCACCCTCTTTTTTTTATTTTGCCCTCAGAAAAAAAGAATTGTTAAAATCCTTACAAACCCCTTTAAAGCTTTTCTGTGCTTTCAGGCTTGAAAGAGACACAGCGGCCACAAATCTACAACCACAGCGGTGCTGCCATCTAATGTTTAACTGTTAGCATAGCCACCCAGTGTTAGAACATAAATATCAATTAAGCACCAATCAAACATTATTTGCTTGAATGTTACCAAAGTGATTAAGCTCAGTCTAGTGCAATGAAATTCCACCTACTTCTGTAAAAAAATCTAAATCTGAACGCTAGGTCCAAGTAGATGTATATGCAGCCCGCCTAATCTAATAGTACGGGTGTCACTAATCGGTTGTAAGCTAGCATGGTGCACCACACGTATCTATCTATGGCTACGTTCTGTATCGAATTATTATAAGCAATTGTAGTACCAGCAACCACCCCCCTCATGCATTGAGAGTGTGTGAGTGGTTGTTCTATTGATATTTTTGCATTTGTGCAATCTCCCCATGCATTATACTGTGGCTTTTCTGCATACTGGTGTGAACAGGTAATAAGTTAACATGTAGTTTTTTATGATCTAATTGATCCCCTAGCAGTGTAAGCTGCTGCTCAGCAATTCGCTGCACCTGTTAATTTTCCCAGGTAGCATATAGGTCAGAGCTACCTGCTCCTGGGTTCAGTCTAGTTCAGCCATTGAGCTGTGAATATGGCCCAAAAATATTGTAGTGTTTTTTTGGTGTAAGTAATGTCCCATTTTTTGTAGATGTATAGATGGACTAATAAGAGGGTTTTCATACAACAGGGCTGATTGATGAAGGCCTATTCCACTACTAAGAGTTTGCAGATGAGCGCTCTGACCTAAAACTCCGCTATTTTTTGGTCTAGGGTTGCATCCCGCTTCCTGCACCCTACGACTCCCGTATACAGCCCACCTGCACCCCTTCTGTTGTCTGTACCCCTGCATTTCCAGTAACGCCTTGCGGGGAAACGTCCGGAGCAGCTTCAGGACCTGCTGTTTCCAGGAGAGTATCCTTTTCTTCTGCGTCTCGGTAAATGCCTGTGGGAAGAGAAGACGAGGGAATCCCAGATAAGTCACATGTAGCCCATCACCCTGTATATGGCATTAATAGCCTGCGGCCTCCCAGGGCTATTTACCTCGTGCGTCAGGCACTTCTCGAGTAGCTGCAGGTAACATGTGATATTCTCTTCATCCGGCCGAGAGACCAACAACTGTGTGCAGACTAATCAGAGAGGGGAAGAAATAAGCGTCAGCTCATAAGAGACTGGCCAGGAGGACCTGTACAGGACCATGTTCTGACGACCGCACACTCACCTTTACCCAGTACCCTGGTAAGTTGTCCGGGGATGTCGCCATCTGCTATAGGCGGCACAGAGGTCTCTAGGTCACTACTTGGGGGGCTCTGTTGCTGGAAGCCGTCAGCTGTCAGACCTGTGGGTGGTTCGTTTTCATCGGAGCCTTTGCTGGCAGAATCCGGATTGGGCCTGTGCTGGGAAGTCTGGCCGCTGCTTACCGTTTCCGTCTGATTAGGCCGGTAGTATTTGATAGGTGTAATAATGATCTGCTGCAGCTCCTGAAGAGCATTGCGTACATTGCCTCCCTCTAGAATGTCCTAACCAAAGAAATTTGGCAAGTTAGTGAAGCCAAAATAGTGTATGGAAGAGACTCACAAGGAACTATCATGTCTCCAGAGGTCGGCCATGTTAGCAAGCACTTAGTGTGGCTCGTCAGCAATGCTTGTCACAGGAAAATGGGACATTGTTTACTAAAAACACAGACGTGAGGCCATACTTGTAGTTCAATGGCTGGAGAACCAACTATTCGCAGAACGAGGTAATATAAGCCCTAGTGCTACATGAAATGGCACATGTGCAGCTCCACCGATGAAGAAATGCTCACACAATCGCCCCCCTAGTGGAGGGGTGTGTGAGCATTTGTTCATGAGCTGCACCTGTTAAATTTCACCCATGTAGCGCTGAGGCTTAGGGCATGTTCACACGGCTTATTTGGACGAGGTTTTGGATGCGGTTTTCGGAGCGTTTCCGCGCCCAAAACGCCCCCAGTTCATTTAATTGATTCCTATGTAAAACCTCGTTTTAGTTCACACACAACGAGGTTCTAACACGCTTCTTTGGAAAGAAGCGTCATGTCAATTCTTGAAGCGTGTTTTCAGCGCGGTTTTTGCCGTGGTTTTGGAGCGTTTTTTGTCCTGGCTATTAATTTGTATGGGTGAAAACCTCGTCCAAAACCTGATCCAAAAGCTCGCCCAAAACGCCTCTAAAACCTCTTCTGAAGAAGCGCGTTTCAGACGAGGTATTGATGTGGTTTTGGGCGAGGAAACGGTACGAAAACCTTGTCCAAAACCTTGTCCAAATAAGCCGTGTGAACATGTCCTTAAGGGCATGTCCAACAACGGCCTTTTAGATAGGTTTTCGGAGCATTTCCTCGCCCAAAACACCCCCAGTTCATTTAATTGATTCCTATGTAAAACCTCGTTGTAGTTCACACACTACAAGGTTTTTACGCGCTTCTTTGGAAAGAAGCGTCATGTCAATTCTTGAAGCGTGCTTTCGCGGCGGTTTGTGCAGAACCATACGTTGTATTTGGTGTATATTGCTTTTAATCTATATGGGGAGGAAGGGGTGCCTCCATTTTGGTTCTCTGCACTACGCCCACTTTCACAGGCTGTCATAAAAGTGCAGCTTGCAGGTTTGGTGTTTTTTTTTTTTTTTTCCTCTCTGGATAATGGGGGTCGGTTGACCATGAGAGGCCCCGGGTTTGGTCTATTGAAGTAAAGATAGTATAGGGGTGCCCAAACCCGGATCACGTGAAAATCGTGAGTGGCTTAAAGGGGGGTTTCTTTCATTAATGGTCTTCAGAATAAGGGGGGAATGAAAAACAGCAACTTTCAATTGGATGTCATTGCAAAGTGTCTGTTCTACAGGATCCTTTCTTGTGTTTTTATTTACACCCTACCAGTTGGGGTCTAATCCTCCTGTCCCCCCTCCTCCAATTCATAGCTAGGCTATTTACATTCTGTACACCCTGGGTCGATTCCCGGGGGCTGTGTTTTGACTCAGATTAGGGGCCGTAACATTTCTGTTTCCACCCCTAGCAGAAACAGATGCACAGATTGTCAGAAAAACATGCTTTTTGTCCCTGTGCCTAACTCCCCCGCTCCCGCAATTGCCGTTTTAAAAAGTGTAATACATCCCCAAAGCGTGAGAGGAGATCAGTGCTCAATATGATTGAATGCAGCTGTGTATGTTACAGCCTTTTTAAAAAATAAGACTGATAGGGAGAGAACACATGATATGGGACTCGGGGGGGGGGGGGGGGGGGATCTCAGGCCACAGGGGAAGGGGGGGAGATGTCACCCACTGGGGGGAAGAAACGCCGCTGCATTCACAGCGGGGGAAGCAAAAGAATGTGCCAGCCGAATAAGGAAGCGATACACCCCTTTAAGTTTTTTGAAAAAAATATGTGAACAAAAACATGATTTTTTTCTTTATGATATTTCGCCGCGGTTTTGGGCGCGGTTTTTGTCCGTTTAATTTTCATGGGTGAAACGTCGTCAAAACCGATCCAAAAACCCCGCCAAAAACCCCCAAAAAACCCCTTTAAAGAAATGTGTTTCAGGGGAGGTTTTGGGCGAGAACAACTCCCCAAAACCCCGTCCAAAAAAAGTTTTGAACGGCCTTGCTCCTTTTTCCCGGCTAGTTCTGTTCCACCATTGACTGTAATAAGGGCCCCTCTGCGTCTTTCAGTATGCTTTTCCCAAACTTCTTCATAAAACCAAAAAAGGGGATGAATAAATTAGTTAAAACGGAGCCAAAAATTGGGAAAATTTTGCCCCACCTGTTTACCCGGGGAGGCAAAATAAAAATTTAAAAAAGGAAGTTTTATTTAAACAGAGGCCTGGAATTTTTTAAAGGGGGTTTCCCAAAATTTCAAACTCCCCTTTCTTCTGGGTTCTCCCCTTAACAGGCAGGAGAGCCTTGCACTCCAAGCGTCTCCTGTGCGTCAGAATAAGAACCTGGAAATGAGGAGGAGCGGGAGCTTCAAAGTTGTTGGGTGGGGGAACGAGAAATATATATATATATTTTTTTTTGTGTTTTCCCACTGTGTTCCCCTTTATTAAACTGCAACACCCGTTCAATGTCATTTTCCATTGTTTTGGTGCAAAATATTGTAGTCAAGTAAGCTAACCACAGGGTGGAGAAAGGAACAACTAGCAAGTGCCCAGAGCCAACCACCCCATCCGACAACGTTGCCAATTTTTAAAGAACATAATAATTCACAGTCCCCCAAAATATTAGACCACAAAAATTCCAGGTCCACTTTGGGGCAAGGACACCCCCAGGGGGAAGGCCTGGTCCTAGGGCAAAAATTTTAGGTGCCCCACATTGCTGGAGGGCCATAGACCCAAACCCCCCACCATCCAGGGCCCCCAACCTGGGGGGGTTCCATAAGCCAACCCCAAACCACCGGGGGGCCCCACACTGCTGGGGGGTGCATAGAGCCAACACCACCATCCGGGGGCCCCACAGCTGGTGAAGGTCCATAAACCCAAACCACCACCGGGGGTCCCACGTGCTGGAGGGTCCATAGAGCAACACCACCATCCAGGGGCCCCACAGCTTTTTGGGGTCCATAACCCAACACCCCCACCAGGGACCCACGCTCTGGGGCCAAAGCCAACACCACCACCAGGGGCCCCAAGTGCTGGGGGGTCCAAGACCCAACACCCCACCGGGGGGGCCCCACAGTGCGGGGGGGCCAAAGGGGGAAACCCACCACCACCCGGGGGCCCCACACTGCTGGGGGTCAAGACCAACCCCCCACCCGGGGGCCCCACAGTGCTGGAGGGCCATAGGGGCAACACCACCATCCGGGGGGGGGGGGCCCACAGCTCTGGAGGTCCTAGAGCCAACCCCACCATCCAGGGCCCCCAAAAGGCGGAGGGTCCATAGGCAACACCACCATCCAGGGCCCCACAGCGCGGAGGGCCATAGAGCCAACACCACCATCCAGGGGCCCCACAGCTGCTCAATTGGATTCAAGTCTGGGGAATTAGGGGGCCAGGGTGGTACTTAGAAGTCTTGGTCCTGCTCTTCAAACCAATTATAGACATTTCTAGCTGTGTGACATTGCTTTGCAGGAAGATTTCACAACTTTTACTTATGACAGCAAAAATGCATGTGTGCAGACAGTCTATCACACACGTTATATGCCCACCCCAAACCCGCGACCAATGCGACTCCTTCATAAGCTATCGCGCCGACAGCACGTGCCACAATAATGACCAACCTTTCATCTCCCCCCAATTAAAAACAATACGTGTCTTTCCTTTTCCAGTGAAAAGGAGCACGCTCGGGGCCCCTCCGCAGCTTCTGGATGCTCAGCGCAATCTTATGCCGCGCCCCTTTAGTAACATTCTAGTACAGAGAGGAGACAGAATGGAAAGTGAGTGGCGCAGAATCTGACCTGGACATCAGAAAAAGATCAAGAATGGAAAATAAAGGAAGAAGGTTTTCTAGGAGTATTGATGAATGGCCGATGCATCACGGAGTGTAAGGCTATGTTCACACGAGGTAATTTCGCCACATATTAACTCTCTAATACGGGCGAGATGCGCACCAAGATTACGGTAATCCACAGTTCTCAGAGAACTACGGATTACGCCTCCTCTTCCCGCTCGGACAATACGATCGTACTGTACGTGCGGGGAGATAAGTGACGTGTCAATTACTTGTGGCGAATACGCGTCGCGAGTAATGAATGTCAATGGGCCCCCCCCGTGGGAGTACGCGCTGATCAGCGTGAGCTCCTGATAGACACGATGTACTGCAGCACGTACGGTATGCGCTGCAGTACATTGTGTGAACATACCCTTAGAGCCCTTTCATCCCTTATCCAGACACATGCCATACATAGGTGCCCAGCCTATCCAAATGAACCATGGTGAGTAACACTATCAGGGACAACCACCCCTGTATATACGGGCAGTCCCCGACTCACATCTGCCTCCTGGTTACATACAGAAACTTATAGGGAGTGCTGACAACTCACACCCCCCCTTACAATGTCACGAGTCTTCCTCTGCCGACTGTCTCTTCAGACGGGCACAACAGCTCTCCCTCACGCTGCTCTGCTCTTGCGCTGTCAGCTCTGTTGTTACTACTCCCGGCACCACCCCTACTTCTACCTGGCCACTTCCAATGTAACATACAGTACCGTACCAGCACCCAATTAGTACACGAGTGGCATGCTGGCATTTGTAGTTATGGAAGCAGCATACCACACATGTACTAATTGTATGGGTGTTGATTAGTACATCTGTTTAACGTGTGCTGCTGTGGCATGCTGGCACTTGTAGTTCCATGCAGCTAGTAGCTGTGGAACTACAAGTGTCGGCATGCCACAGCAGCACATGACGGGCAGAAAGTAAGATGAAATCTACTTCTAAACAGGGAGCCAGAAAGCATGGCTGCCATAAATTGTTAAAGCCCTATACAGCTAAAGTATCTGGGCCTTTCATCAATTACAAATTCCTATACTGCACAATGTGAGCAGGTTCTTGTTTATAAAACTTCATCAGGGCCCCTGATAAATACTACCCTGATGGCGCCCCTGGAAATGCGTTTTGGAGAGAGAATGCATTTTTTTCGTACTATGTTTTGCCAATTGTTAGAATAAAAGGGCACTTTACAGCAGTACCAGACACAGTCATCAAACGCCATGTGGCTGTGACCGGTAATGCAACAGCGTAGGGTCAGTCACATGAGACGGAAGTGGGTGTAATCACATCAGCATTTCCTTCAAAATACTAGAAGGTTCACTATACAAATTAAAAAGGGGTTATCTCACTAACAAGATTAGCTTTCAACATGTAGGGAAGGGTAAATGAAGATTCTTTCCAAATACATTGCTTTATTGAGGAGATTGGAGATTTTATCTGCTCTGACTGCACTCAGGTTTCTCTGGTTATCGTCCTGCTCTCCCCTTCTCTGTTTTTTTTGTCTTATCTAAAAGCAGGTAGTCACGTTACCACAAAGGACTCCGACAGCTGGATGACAGTGTGTTTCCTCTAATACACAAAGGAGATTAATTACTTGTTTACTTTGAGCTCTGAAGCCCTCTGCTCTATAGATTACATCTCCTGCTCTCATTTCAGTGCAATTAGAAGAGCTGTGAGTACAGAGCTGATATGCTAATCACCTCTATAGAACCACCTACAGCCTGACGAGGAAGAGACAGGAATTCAGAATCTAAAGCTGCTTGTGGCTTTGTGATACCACATGGTGAGACAACCCTTTTAAGATGTCAGAAGTACAACCCAATCTACTGATATGTATGAAGGAAGAGTCATTGGCTTACTTGTGATTCCAGATGCTGTTCCGTCAGCATCATCATTTCCTCATAGCTCATCTGAGAGAACAGTGATGCGTACTTGTGCAGGCGTAAACTTTTTAGCCAGGTGGGAACATCTGCAGGGGCAAAAAGTTAAAACTGAATATAATGATTTACAATCCTACAAGTATGGAGAAAAAAATATATACTGGACAGACAACATATAAAAATAACCAAAAAACTAGATTGAAGTCTGTAGAACCCAGTACCCCTGTATGACATGGAGGGGTATTCACCGAAACGGCCGCCATGTAATATCACATATCCAACCTATGCAGGATCGGCACATGGCAACCTTCACCAGCAACGGATGAAAGTAGACATTTGTCCATCACGATTGGGTGAGAAGACGTGGATACGAATGATGGGTAGAGGTCATTTTAGATCTGTTTACCCTGCTAAATAGAGAAATATGGAACCAATAAGGCATAAACCAACCTGCCCTTAGAGGAAACATTTTGCTTCTGATCCCAAGTGGCGATCAGACTGGATCCAGATGTTTTATACAACTACATAAGTATTAGGGTATGTTCACACGGTGCATTTTGCCGCGGATTTCGTGGTGTACTGCGCTAAATACGGGACGAAATACATCCCAGTCATTACGGTAATCCACAGTTCTCATAGAGAGCTATGGATTACGCCTCCTCTCCCTGCTCGTACAATACAATGGTATTGTACATGCGGGGAGATGAGTGACATGCAATGAATGTCAAGGGGGCGGCGAAACACACGATGTACTGCGGCGCATACTGTACACGTGTAAACATAGCCTTAACCTCTTACCGCTGGAGCCAGTTTTTACCTTCTTGACAGAGCCTCATTTTTTAAATCTGGCATGTGTCACTTGATGTGGGAATAACTTTTTGACACAACCTATCCATGTGATTCAGAGACTGTCTTCTCGTGACACATGGTGCTTTAAGACAGCAAGAAATTTCGGTCCATACAATCCTTGTTTATTTGTGGAAAATATCAAAATATCATGAACATTTGGAAAAAAAACTGCCATTTTCACAGATCAAAAATTTCTGCGTGTAAGACTGATAGTTATTCCTCACAAAATAGTTTATAACTAGCATCTACCATATATCTACTGTAGGTTGGCACCGTTTTTTAAATGTCTTTTTTTTACCACATTAGGGCCTTAGACATTTAGTATTAATTATTCACATTTTCAAGAAAATTAGCAAAATAATTTTTTAGGAATCAGTCCAGTTCTGACGTGGCTATGTGGGGCCTGCATGTTAGACACCCCCATAAATGACTCCATCTTAAAGTATTTAAAAAAAGCTTTTATTAACTTGTTATCCCTTTCACAGGTATTTCACAGAAATTAAAGCAAAGTGGAGGTGAAAATTCAAAATTTCACTTTTTTTTGTTGCAGATTTTCCTTTTTTTGTCCATTTGAACACTGTAGATGTGACCAGGGAAATGAAACTGAATATCAATTCCCCAGATTCTGCCATTTTCAGAGAGATCCCATATGTGGCCCTATTGCATTATTTGGCTCAACCACAAGCCTCAGAGTAGGAGGAGTACCTAAGCCCCAGAATAGGAGGAGCACCTACCGGACTCTTGGGTCTCCTCTTCATTACGATTTTATTTAGGCGCCATTCCAGGTTTGCGGACACCCTAAGGCGCTATAACTTAATAAACAATCATAAAAGGACCCTATAATGGAAACTACACTCCATAAGGAATATATCCAGGGGTGCAGGGAGCATATCGACTCCACAGGTGTGTCACTTTTTTTAGCGTTAGGCTCTGAAGAAAATAAAAAGAAATTTCTTCAACAATCTGCAATTTTAGCTGAAAATGTTTAATTTTTACAAGGAATTCTGGAAAAATAAGACCCCAAAATTTTTCCATATACCGAGCGGTTTAAGCTTTTTTTTTTTTTTTTTTTTTTTTTTTTAACGTGATCAACTGATGGTTTACTTGGCACCACTTTGGCGTTTATATGAGATTTTGATTGCTTTTAATTCCATTTTATGTGCTGCAGGATGAACAAAAATCACAAGTTTATTTTTTCCTTTCTCTTTACGGCGTTCATCATGCGGGTGAGTTAACATGACAGATTTATAGGGTAGGTCCTTGTGCACGCAGTGATACCAAATGTGTACTTTATTATTTATCTTTTTGGAGGCAAATGGCGTTTGTAAAGGGGAAAGAGGGCAATGTACGTGATTTTATTTTTCATTTTTTGTGTTTTACATTTTTTCTTTTTAACCTTTTTTTTTCACTTTTCCCTAAAGGGGATTTGTATCAGTGATCCTCCGATCACTGATACAATAGAGAGCAGTACACAGCATTGCTGCTGTATACTGGTCTCCACAGCGACTCACCACAACGGACTGCGGGCAGAGTGACGTCACAGACAGCCTGGAAGTGTTTCTTACCCTCCCGATTACACGCAGGAGCAGCTCACCCCTTCTGCCTTTGGGCATGTTCACACGGCGTTTCTTAGATGCGTGTTTGGATCCGTGTTTCGGACCCAAACACGCATCTAGCAATGTGCAGTGTGACTTACATTGCTTTCAATGAAAAACACGGATCGGCGTTCAGACGATACTTGTTTTACATGCGTCTTTCTGATCCGGTCAAGGAACTGATTTGTCAATTCTTGATCCGTTTGACGCAGCAGACGCCCAATTTAAAACTAGAGGGTGCGATACTGCTGCAGCAAAAATTCACCCAAACAGGCACCACACTTCAAAAACACATCCAAAAACACTGTGTGAACATGACCTTTGTCTTAGCTGCAGCGATGTAATACATTGCTGCAGCTAAGGCACCTGTGGCCAGAGCGCACTCCGGTCGCGGGGGATGCGGCATGATGCCAGTGGTTATATAACCGCTGGTCCCATGCCGTGATCTTGTGAGCTCGCAAGCTCTCCATGACGTACCCATACGTCAATTTTCGGGAATCCCTACCCGACCTTGACATATGGGTACGTCAAATGTCGGTAAGGGGTTAATATTTAAATGTAAGTAATTTTCTAAGCCTTTCCTGAAACCCTCACCTGTTCCTGCTGTGACCAGCACCTGAGGCGGCTACTGCACATATTCACAGTTCTCGTGGTAAAGATCATCATAGGAGGCAATAGGTTGAGCATTAAATAATTTTTATTACATATCGGAAGCGAGCTCAATTCATTATACATATCTCCCTCTTCCAACTTGCTTATTCTTTCTTTTCCAAATTGCTCCTTTCATTTTCCATATCCCCTTTACCTATTTATTTCACCTCTCTGCATCTTAATATTTATTCTCGCTCTCATTCCACCTTCTCAAGCCATCTGTCCCTCATTATCCAATCTTGTCTACTAACACAGGATCACTCTGTTTCTATATACTAGGTATTCAGATCCTTTGCTCCCTGCATTGCTTGACATCGCTTCGTTCATTGTATGTTACTATCAAAATCTTTACTCCTTATTGCGCATGCGCAGCTTGTCCGCGCATGCGTGTTCCTTGTTTAAAAGACGCTGCAGACTCGCTCTGGGTCAAGTGGCGCCATGACTTGCTCCCAGTCAAGTCCCCTACAGAGACAAGTCTATAAACAATTAAATAAAAAAAGTATAAAAAAAAATAAAAAGTAGCAAACATGAATACAAAAAGTAAAGAAACACTTACACTGCTCTTCCCCCATTGTAAATGCCAAACGTCCGGAAAAAGATCAGAAATAAGGAAAAAAGAAAAAAAGTACACACATTTGATATCGCCATGTGTTACGACCTAGTCTATAAAATAGTTTACGCTATATAACCTGCATGATCAATGGCGTAAGAAAATGGCTGAATTGTGATTTTTGTTCATCCTGTTGCACATAAAATGGAATAAAAAGCAGAAAAATAAACCCCAAAGAGATACCAATAAAAACAGTTTGTCCTGCATAAAACAAAAAAAAAAACCCAAAAAAACACCACCATTACACAGCTCCATACATGGGAAGAAAGTTTTTTTTTTTTAAATGCAGGGACAGTTTTACACAATAAAAACACTTATATAAAAGTGTTACATAAAAATATATAAATTGGGTATCACTAAAGTGGTATTGTCCAGCAGAGTACTGCATGGTGCACCCTGTGGGGGGAAAAAAAACAGAACAGTTATTCCAAAAGCAGGTAAAGACCCCGCCTTATGCCCTAGCTACCGCCCTATTTCTCTCATAAACACCGGCACTAAGCTTTTCGCCAAGCTGATCGCCCTGCGACTAAACCCCTTTTTGAATTCGCTCGTTCACTTGGATCAGGTCAGGTTTGTCCCCTCCAGGGAGGCGAGGGATAACACTCAAAACATTTTCTCTGCTTAAGCATATACATGTCTCTAAACTTCCCTGTGTATTGCTATCCCTCGACGCCGAAAAAGCGTTTGACCGTGTGGATTGGACGTTCCTGTGGGGGGTATTGGAGCACTTGGGTCTAGGACCGGCGATGATGAACCGCATAACAGCTCTTTATCAGGCCCTGTGCGCGCAAATCCGAGTTAATGGCGAGCTCTCTCCCCTCTTTACAATTGGCAATGGTACCAGGCAGGGATGTCCTTTGCCCCCTTTACTCTACATCTTAGCGATAGAGCACCTCCTATAGGCCATAAGGGCAGACGATTCCATTCAGGGCACCCGCATTGCTAGCCGTCAGGTTAAGTGCTCAGCATTCGCAGATCACTTGCTGCTGTATCTCACTGAACCCATGGAGTCAACGCCGGCAGTACTCCGAGTCCTACAACAATTTGGTGACTTTAGCCAACACAAGATTAACATGACCAAGAGCACAGCCTTAAGTTTGAACATTGCGGACGTCCCTCTGGGGCAACTGCGATCCTCCTTCCCCTTCTCCTGGTCAACCACCTCTTTTAAATACCTGGGAGTACATATTCCTGCCAACTTGGATAAGCTCTTTGAACTTAACATTGCCCCACTTCTTACTATAATCAGTGGTGACCTCTTGAAGTGGGATAGGAAGGACTTCAGTTGGATAGGACGCATCAACATTATTAAAATGAATGTCCTTCCTCGTCTTCTGTACTTGTTCCAAACTATCCCGATAGTTCTCCCCAAGTCCTTCTTTGCAGCCTTACGTACATTGATGTCTGACTTTGTATGGGCCCAGAAACGTCCCAGGTTGGCACAGTCTATCCTCACGAGGCCTAAAGCCGAAGGAGGCCTAGCTCTGCCAGACCTTCATATATATTACCTTGCGGCAACCATGATCCGAGTCTTGGACTCTTTTCATAATTCTCCCTCAAAATTGTGGGTTCAGTTGGAATCTTTATTATATAGGGCCCCGGTAGCAGCTCTGCCCTGGCTACCAACCGTCAGCATGCCGAAAAAACTAGTATGTAAGATTCCACTAGTAACCCAAGTCTCCATTCTGGTTTGTAGGCGGTTCCCTTCCAAGATGACTCTGTTTAGATCAGGAGGCCCCTGCACACCCTTGGCGGGAAACCCAGACGTTCCAGACTCTAACTGCGGCTTTGACTAAGTTACTGGGATATGCCCCATCCTCTTTGATTTTTAAGAAAGTCCTTGACGAAGACTCCATCAAAACCTATCAAGAACTCGCTGGTAGTTTACCAGCAACAAGTTTTTCTAGGTTAACTTATTAACAGCTGCGGAGCCTTTATGCCATGGGTAGAGTCCGACTCAACCTTCACAGACCCCTCCTGCCCTTGGAGGAATGGTGCTTGCAGAGCTCCACAGGGACGCACGCTCTTTCAAGGATTTATAGCCTTTTGCAGCCAGCGAGTGCGGCTGCTTATCCCTTTCAGGCGAGTTGGGAGGGGGAACTCGAGAGGTCCTTCACAGCAGAGGATTGGGCAAAGGTATTTTACCTCTCGCATAAGTCGTCAGTTTCTGTGAAAGCACAGGAGCCGAATTATAAAATAGCGACAGGCTGGTATAGAGTCCCAGCCTTGTTGCATTCCCTTTACCCAGGGGTGTCCAACGTGTGCTGGCGCTGTCAAAAGGAGGTTGGTACCAAGTCCCATGTTTGGTGGAGCTGTACAGAGATCCAGCCCTTCTGGAGACCGCTGTTAGATCTCATACATTTTATCACAGGGATTAATCTTTCAAATGATCCGGCTGTACTGCTCCTCTTCCAGGTACCTCTTCCGCCCTCCGCTCTAAGGGCTCATCTACTCTCCTTCCTCATTTTGGCCGCAAAGATGGTCATCCCGCGACTATGGTTGTCAGGGACGAGACCGTCAACCTCCTGGCTGAGGGAAGTTCACACCCTACAGCGTATGGAGGAATTATGCAACGATTCCCCTCAATTGGGGACACGCCATCTTCAGATTTGGGAAGACTGGCTAATCTTCTGCCAGTCGGACCGTTATCGATCCTTTGGCTGTTAGGGAAAGTGAGCACACATCTCTCGACGCCTGCTGCGTGGGCTTATGGCAACGGCGATACCTTTATAGGCCTCCGAGACTGGCCATACCTCCTATTTTTATGGTTTAATGGTTTTTCTCGTTTTATTGAATTCTAGCCCACAATGTACATGTGAATTGGATGAAGTTATCTCTCACGACCCTTAGAGAGGTTACATTCCAGAGGCTCCAGTTGAGTTGGACCCCATTCCCGGAATGCCTATCCGATAGCTACTGATCCCTCAGGGGTGGAGTCGTGATGGTCAGTTGTATCCAATAGTTCCTAGCCTAACAGTGTAGCCACTCCTGTGTGTTGACATGTATACCGTGTTTGTTTTATTATCTGATAGATTTGCAACATACTTATTGCTTGCAATTTTTCTTCTCTTATCTGTGTTTACTTTTGGTTCAATAAAACCCTTTTGAATAAGAAAAAAAAAAAAAAAAACAACCAGAAATCGCTATGTTTTGTTCATCCTGCCTCCCCAAAAGAATGTACTAAAAAGGTGTTCAAAAATTCAACGGTACCAATGAAAACATCATCAACTCATCCCACAAAATAAAAGCCCCTACACAGCTCCGTACACCAAAAAAATAAAAGTTAGCTCAGACTAAGGCAATGCAAAAAAGTATATTTTTTTTTTTAAAGAACACTTTTTTTTTGGGCGCTTTGACACAATAAAACCAAATAAATTGGGTATCACTTTTTTTCTATCGACCTGCTGAGTAAAGTTAAAATGTCTTTTACACCACATGGTGATTGCTGTAAATAATAAAACACTACAGGGATTGCTTTATTTTTTTCATCCTGCCGCCCATAAACCTTGATAAAATGTGATCAAAGCATAATGGTACCAATGAAACCATCAACTCATCCTGCAGAAAACAAGCCCTTAACCAGCTCCATATACAGAAAAATCCAAAAATTATGGCTGTCAGACTAGGACGACATAACAGAATTTTTAACAAACGTATTTCTAAAATCTTCATGTAGTAAACCATAAAAAAAACTATATAAAACTTATATTGTACCGACCGTATAGTAAAGTTAGCATGTAATTTATACAGCACGGCGAACATTGTAAAAGTGAATATCTTCAGGGGTGCAGTTTCTAAGATGTAGTCATTTTTTGGGGGTAACATACAGTCCACTGAAAAACATCTCAGAACTGGACACTTAAAAAAAAAATTTGGGGGGGAAAATTTACTTCATTTATTATCCCCCTAATGTCAAAAAATATCAAAGGAAGTTTAAAAAATGATTCCAACAAAGTAGAATTACAGTACATATAAATTATTTACTCTTTTGCTTGGTACAAACATCTGTCTTACACGTAGAAACTTTTACATTTTGAAAATGGCAAAGGTTTCCAAATTTTTACGACGTTTTGATATTTTTTACAAACAAAACGACTGTATTGACTTAAAGGGGATGTATCGCTTCCTTAGTTCGGCTGATTCACACTGCTCTCAGCTTCTCTACTCTGGAAATGCAGGGGCGTTTCTTCCCCTCCCAGCTGGGTGACATCATTCCCCCCTTCACTGCTGGCCCGAGACCCCCCCCCCCCCCCCTCTCTGAGTCCACATGTCACTGTGTCTCTCCCTATGCAGTCTTATTTGGTAAGAGCTGTATACATACCACAGGCTGCATTCAATCTAGACTGAGCACTGATCTCTTCTCCTCTCACAGCTGGAGATGCTCTATGAACGGCACAGATCTCGCTTCTATGCAGGAGAGTTAGGCACCGGGACAAAACTTATGTTTTCTCATTGTAGAATCTGTTGCAGTCTGTTTCTGCTGGGTGTGGAGAGAGAAAATGCTACGGCCCCTAACTCTGAGTCAGGCAGGGATCGACACAAATTGTGCTATTTCCTGATTGTGTAAGCCCTTTAGTGTAATTCTGTTTCTTCCTCCTGTATAAAGTGAAAATGTGACGGTCCCTTACTCTGAGTGAGAGACACAGCTCCGTGAATTCGACCAGGGGCTGTACAGAATGTAAATGAGCTCTCAGCTAGTGAAATGCAAGGAGGAGGGATCCATAGGGATTTGACCAGCACTGGATATCAGTGTAAACAAAAACACAAGATAAGGAATACTGTGAATACAAGACAGCTTTGCTAATGACATCCAATTGCAAAGTTGCTTGTTTTCACTGTCCCCTTATTCTGAAGACCATTTAATGAAATGATAAAACCCCTTTAAATTAATTGCCAATTTAAAGCATAATGTGTCACAAGAAAACAATCTCTGAACCACCTGGATGGGTAAACGCATCAAAAAGTTATTCCCGCATAAAATGAGGTCCGAATTGAAAATAGGGCTTTGTCGGTTGGGGGGAGGGGGGTCAAAACTGGCTGTGGCGGGAAGTGGTTATATTCTTTTTAACCTCTCTCTCAGCTATGATGTCCTTATATTAAAGGAGCAGTCTGAAGAGACAACATTTCTAAAAAGGAGCAGGAAGTGTACAAAATATATAAAAAAGTGGTAAAATATCCCAACGCTTTCTTTCCTAGTCTCCTTTTCTCCAGGAAATTCACCCGAATTCTTCTCCACAGGATGCCTACAAGACTGCTCCAGTTTCGAGTCCTCGGACCAGAAGACCGCCATGGAAGAAGCGTGTCTCAGGACCAGAAGACAGCCCATGGAAGAAGCGAGTCCTCAGGACCAGAAGACCGCCATGGAAGAAGCGAGTCCTCAGGACCAGAAGACAGCCATGAAGAAGCGAGTCCTCAGGACCAGAAGACAGCCATGGAAGAAGCGAGTCCTCAGGACAGAAGACAGCCAACGAAGAAGCGAGTCCTCAGGACCAGAAGACAGCCATGGAAGAAGCGAGTCCTCAGGACCAGAAGACAGCCATGGAAGAAGCGAGTCCTCAGGACCAGAAGACAGCCATGGAAGAAGCGAGTCCTCAGGTACCAGAAGACAGCCATGGAAGAAGCGAAGTCCTCAGGACCGACACACAGCCATCAGGTCCTATAAAGTAATTTTCCCTTCCTAAGGACCAGAAGATCAAGACCCATGTAAGAAGCAGGTCAACAGGCAGAAGACGCCATAGGAATCGAGCTGATGTATCATAGGAGCATCTACCACACAAAGAAGAAGCGAGTCCTCAGGACCAGAAGACAGCCATGGAAGAAGCGAGTCCTCAGGACCAGAAGACAGCCATGGAAGAAGCGAGTCCTCAGGACCAGAAGACAGCCATGGAAGAAGCGAGTCCTCAGGACCAGAAGACAGCCATGGAAGAAGCGAGTCCTCAGGACCAGAAGACAGCCATGGAAGAAGCGAGTCCTCAGGACCAGAAGACAGCCATGGAAGAAGCGAGTCCTCAGGACCAGAAGACAGCCATGGAAGAAGCGAGTCCTCAGGACCAGAAGACAGCCATGGAAGAAGCGAGTCCTCAGGACCAGAAGACAGCCATGGAAGAAGCGAGTCCTCAGGACCAGAAGACAGCCATGGACGAGGCGAGTACTCTGGACCAGAAGACAGCCATGGGAAAAAGCGAGTCCTCAGGACCAGAAGACAGCCATGGAAGAAGCGAGTCCTCAGGACCAGCAGACAGCCATGGAAGAAGCGAGTCCTCAGGACCAGAAGACAGCCATGGAAGAAGCGAGTCCTCAGGACCAGAAGACAGCCATGGAAGAAGCGAGTCCTCAGGACCAGAAGACAGCCATGGAAGAAGCGAGTCCTCAGGACCAGAAGACAGCCATGGAAGAAGCGAGTCCTCAGGACCAGAAGACAGCCATGGAAGAAGCGAGTCCTCAGGACCAGAAGACAGCCATGGAAGAAGCGAGTCCTCAGGACCAGAAGACAGCCATGGAAGAAGCGAGTCCTCAGGACCAGAAGACCAGCCATGGAAGAAGCGAGTCCTCAGGACCAGAAGACAGCCATGGAAGAAGCGAGTCCTCAGGACAGAAGACAGCCATGGAAGAAGCGAGTCCTCAGGACCAGAGACCGCCATGGAAGAAGCGAGTCCTCAGGACCAGAAGACAGCCATGCAAGAAGCGAGTCCTCAGGACCAGAAGACACCCAAGGAAGAAGAGAGTCCTCAGGACCAGAAGACAACCATGGAAGAAGCGAGTCCTCAGGACCAGAAGACAGCCATGGAAGAAGCGTAGACCAATCACGGGGACCAGGAAGACAGCCATGGAAGTAGCGAGTCCTCAGGACCAGAAGACAACCATGGAAGAAGCGAGTCCTCAGGACCAGAAGACAACCATGGAAGAAGCGAGTCCTCAGGACCAGAAGACAACCATGGAAGAAGCGAGTCCTCAGGACCAGAAGACAACCATGGAAGAAGAGAGTCCTCAGGACCAGAAGACAACCATGGACGAAGAGAGTCTGGCCAGGACCAGAAGACAACCATGGAAGAAGCGAGTCCTCAGGACCAGAAGACAGCCATGGAAGAAGCGAGTCCTCAGGACCAGAAGACAGCCATGGAAGAAGAGAGTCCTCAGGACCAGAAGACACCATGGGCCTCATTTGTGAAAACTGTAAGCGCAAGACTGTCCTTGTTGCCCATAGCAACCAGTTTTTTTCACAGCAGTAAAAAATTAAATCTGAGCTCTGATTGGTTGCTATGGGCAACAAGGACAGTCTTATGCTTAGACATTTCTCATACATAAGGCCCAATGTATTTGTCACTTGTTTTCAACCCCCCAAATCTACCTAACCACATGGTGTACACTGCAGAGAGGTGAATGCTGCTTTATGCATACTGCTCCTGGACAGCGCTGGCCCCCGCTGTGGTCCCCATGTGCAGTCATACCCATTACCAGCAATTAGGCCGTCGGCTCCTCAGAAACAGCTCATTAAATCAAAGCTCTAAATTGCAGCGTGTCTCGAGGTCGTTTTTCATACCTTTCATCCCGCTCCCGTCCTCTTGAAATGTGTTGCGTCCAGAGCAAGACTCCTCTGTCTGCTCGCTGCCCGAAGAGGCCACGCTGCTCTGCGGGGAGAGGGGAGCATGGTCCGGGGTGAGGAAGACCGAACGCCCAGCAGCCTCCTCCGTCCCTCCCCATTCGTTAGACGTCGGCTGGGAGGTGGGAATCAAGGACATGGAGCGTTTCAAGGGACTTGGGTGCATTTGGCAGGAGAGCACTGCAACACAGAAAGGAAGAAGTCAGCACCAGTACTGGGTGTCTGGAGCCACAGCATGTCATTAGTGGTTTTAGCTGGGCGGTAGATCACACTTATATCCCATATACAGCAAACCGAGTCCAACCAGTACTAGAGATGTTCCACCAATATTTTTTGGCTGCTTGTACATGCATCGCAGTAGCCACAGGGACTCCTTTATTTCACAACACCCCGATGGAACCTGCAATGTAGCCGATATCGTGGTGTGAACCCGGCCTTTGTAGGCCATGATATTTAAAGCTGCCGCTTCCCCTATCGCTGACTGACGGCTTTCTACCTATATTGTGCAGCTCATGAATGAACATCCCAGTCAAGTGCCTTCCACCCGCTCTACAGCAGATCAACACTCTGATAAGTACATGTATGGTGTGGTGTGCTGGCACTTGTACGTTCACAACTACAAACAGCATACCACACATGTACTAATTGTATGGGTGCTGATTAGTATGTGTGGGGTGGTGTGCTGGCACTTGTACGTTCACAACTACAAACGGCAGCATACCACACGTACTAATTGTAGGGGTGGGGATTAGTATGTGGTGGTGTGCTGGCACTTGTACGTTCACAACTACAAACGGCAGCACACCACACGTACTAATTGTATGGGTGCTGATTAGTATGTGTGGGGTGGTGTGCTGGCACTAGTACGTTCACAACAACAAAACTCAGCATACCACACATATACTAATAGTAGGGGTGCGGATTAGTATGTGTGGTGTGCTGTCACTTGCACGTCCACATCTAGATACAGCATCCGACTGATTTACTAATTGTAGGGGTGTAGATTAGTATGTGTGGGGTGGTGTGCTGGCACTTGTACGTTCACAACTACAAACAGCATACCACACATGTACTAATTGTATGGGTGCTGATTAGTATGTGTGGGCTGGTGTGCTGGCACTTGTACGTTCACAACTACAAACGGCAGCATACCACACGTACTATGTGTATGGGTGCGGATTAGTATGTGTGGTGTGCTGGCACTTGGACGTTCACAACTACAAACGGCCGCATACCACACATACTAATTGTATGGATGCAGGTTAGTATATGTGGAGTGGTGTGCTGGCACTTGTACGTTCACAACTACAAACAGCAGCACACCACACATGTACTAATTGTAGGGGTGCGGATTAGTATGTGTGGTGTGCTGGCACTTGTACGTTCACAACTACAAACGGCAGTATACCACACGTACTAATTGTATGGGTGCGGATTAGTATGGATGGTGTGGTGTGCTGGCACTTGTACATTCACAACTACCAACCGCTGCATACCACAAATGTACTAATTGTATGGGTGCAAGTTAGTATGTGTGGGGTGGTGTGCTGGCACTTGCAGGTTCACAACTACAAACAGCAGCATACACACATATACTGGTTGTATGGGTGCCGATACAGTACAGTGTTTTTTTTACATGGGAGGTGGTCGGAAAAGTTGGGCGGGGATCTGTAACTGGTAAGAACAGACCAGCCCTCCCCAAGTGGCATAAGGGAGAGCTGCTGTGCCAACCTAAAGTGGCAGTGGGCAGAGGAAGGCTTGCGACATAATGGGCCGTGATTCGGTGTGTGATGTCCGCACGCTGAGCAACGCTCCATAAGTCTCCATATGTAACTAGAAGACAAATTTAAGTTGTAACGTTGAAAGTCGGGGACTGCCTGCAAAAGACAGTAATAAAGACTCAGAATCAGGGTTTTAGATGAAGCAGCATAAATCAGGACCAGATTTCCTTTAAGGGGGTTTTGTATTCATAGACACTAGTAAAATATTGATAGGATAAACCGTCAATGTCCGATAAAGGTGGAATTTGCACCCATCTCCAGAGCGGGCCCCAAACTCCCCCGTTCTGGATCCGGCTGTAGTCTGAACTGTCACTGAAATGAATGGAGAGGGACCAAGCTCGCACAGTCCCTTTTCCATTCATAGAGGGAGTTTCAAAGGTGCCCTGTTCTGGAGATAGGTGCAGGTCTCAGGGGTGGCATTCACATCTGTCTGATAGTGACGGCATATCCTATGGATGTGCCACCAATGCCTACAATAGAAAAACCCTTTTAACTCCTTAACGACCGCGCACCGTCTTTTGACGTCGGCCGGTGCGGGTCGTTCGTCTGCAGCGACGTCTTCTGACCGGTGCTTTAACCCTTTGATTGCGGTGGTGCGTTACCGCAGCGCATATAAAGGGTTCCCCTGCTCTGTCGGGTGATCGGAACACCCGGTGACCTGACAGAGCCCGGGGAATGGCTGCACAGTCAGCTCTGGGGACCTAGAGTGGCCCCAGAGCTGTCTGTGTACTAAGCCAGTGACTAGGACACACTGTGCTGCCCTAATCCCTGCCTGTGTCAGACTAACACAGATTAGAATGTATTAGCATATATGAATATGCCAATACATTGCTAAGTGTAAAAAAAAAGATTAAAAAAAAAAAATGTAAAACCGTTCTCCCTTCATGGGATAAAAAAAAAAAAAAAAAAAAAAAAAAAAAATGGTGTAAAAATAAATAAATAAAAATAAATATTTAGTGAAAAATAATTGTTATATCACTGCAAATTATAATCCCTGTTAAAACATAACTTTTACTAGACTATCTAAAATTATACAATCTAAACCCCAATATATTACCACTACATACCTAGATGATACAGCATACTGTGTACTATCCGTCAGTGGAGTATTCGCCCCGATAAAGGGCGGCTCCGCTTTTATGACAGATAATATCACTATATGCGTGTATAAAAACCTTACATCCCAGCTATCCCGACGCGTTTCCCCCGTACAGTTTTAGGGTTCATCAGGGGATCCCTCTTATCCTGGGTGCCAGCATACCAAAGGAGCTGCGGGGAGTATCATTCTTATACCTGGCAGCATCTAAGCTAAGTATCAGTCTCCCTATCTAATTTGAATAGGAGGTATATGTGTTGAAGACATTTTGTATATGCGTTGTATATAGCGTATTCTTTTTCCACAGCGAGAGGAGTTTTTGAATCCCCTGATGAACCCTAAAATTGTACGGGGGAAACGCGTCGGGATAGCTGGGAAGTAAGGTTTTTATACACGTATATAGTGATATTGTCTGTCATAAAAGCGGAGCCGCCCTTTATCGGGGCGAATACTCCACTGACGGATAGTACACAGTATGCTGTATCATCTAGGTATGTAGTGGTAATATATAGGGGTTTAGATTGTATAATTTTAGATAGTCTAGTAAAAGTTATGTTTTAACAGGGATTATAATTTGCAGTGATATATTGGTTTAAATCCTCTGTTTATGTAGAATTTGCAGTATTTCTGAAAAATAATTGTGCATAAATTACACACACTAAAAACCCTACACATATCTGGCATCCACACGACCGTAATAACCTGTAGAATTAATCTAACAAGTTATTAAGTGTGAAATGTGAATGGTGTAAAAAAAAAAAATAAAAAAAATTCGGCAATTATTTATGTGAACTTAAACTATTCCCCCATGAAGTACAACTTGTCTCGAATAAAACGAGGCCTCATACAACTGCGTCATTGAAAAAATAAAAAAGTTACAACTTTTGAAACGCAAGGAGGCAAAAACTAAAAAAAATTTCTGGTCATTAACTACTTTTCAGGCGTTTGGCTTAAGGGTTAACATATGGCAAAAACACATTACATGCTGCAGACGGCCCCCAGTGCATGCTTCGAAGGCGTACCTGTACTACCACCCACATTCTGGATGGCAGAGGGCACCGAACTGGAAGAAGGAAAGGGCATGAGTCCATTTTCTCGCATTGGCTTTTCATGCCAACTATGCCCAGACTCTCCCATGGTGAGTTCTCCGGGGGCCTGCCACTCGTCAGAACCCTGCCGCAAGTGCGTGCCATGCCGGCTGTAGCCCGTGGACAGGCGCTCCTCCAGATGGTTAAGCCACAGTGCGAGCGAGTTGCGATCGTCCAGCGTGGTGGCCGGGTGGATCAGTGCATAGGACAGGAGCTGCCGGCTCTCCTCGATGTACAGGTTGCTCTCGGTGGTGTACGCCAGCACTTTCTGCAGCAGTTTCATGTACTCGCATTTTGCTTCTGTGTTTCGGGGCTGTAGCAGAGGCAGATGGGACAACAGCAGGGAGATCACCTTCTCTTTAGACTCTTGGTGCCACTGACTGATGAGAGCTGCAGAGAAAGGAGAGCAATAATACAGGTCAATGTACTTCTATTCAAGTCCGAGATACCATAGGCCTTGAAATACAGGATCTCCCGCACTTACATATTAGAAAATCACATACAGAGTAAAGCCAAACTATATTATTCCAGTAGCTTTTTTTAGGAGTGGAAATGACCCAATACGAAAGGAACAGTAGGGGATGGGTGGGGAGAAAACAAAACAAAAAAAAACCCTGCGGACACGGTTTGCAGAGAAAAGCATGTTCATATTCCGCCCGAAAACCGGGAGGAAGAATGAACATGTTCTATGTTTTTTGGAATGTCGGCGGTCTGAAAAACCGCCCACCGGAAAATCCGTTCAGTGGGGGCCGCTGTGCAGGTTTTCCATAGAGGTCCATAATAAAAGTTGTCACCCGGTTTGCAGACTGTTTTCAAAACCGTAAACCGTCTGGGTAAAAAAAAAATAAAAAATAAAAAATTCGGGTGAAAACCCGTGCAGTGGGGACAAGCCCTATAAGGGTGCATTCCCACGACACAGGACAAATACCGGTCGGCTTGCCGGCCGGTACTTGTCCCGTTTTGCAGCCCTCCCCACGGTCGTGTGTGTGTGTGTGGGGTGTGTGGGGGGGGGGGGGGGGGGGGTGTACACTTTTCTCTGCGATGAGCAGAGAAAAGCCCTCCCCCTTCACATTGAGAAGCACATATGCCGTCCGGAAACGGAAGATTGTGCTTCTAAAATGTTTTACGGCCGGACCGCGGGCAGCAAAACCGCCGGACGGAAAACCCATGCAGTGGGGACTGCTGCACGGGTTTTCCATAGAGCACCATCGTGCTCATTTTCGGCCGGTTTTTCAGACAGTCTGAAAAACCGCAAACCGGCCGAAAACCGGCCGTGGGGACATGCCCTAAGTTGGAATAGATCAACACAGACTACATAAAAAAAGAAACTGGAGCGTGTCAGAGGTGTAATGCGAGTCACCTGCCTGCACACATCTTCTGTCCTCCTGCTGTTCTTGTTTGTGCAGTTACAGAAGAGGAGGCGGCGCAGCCCTCTGCTTTCATTTTCTATATGGAGAAGCAGCATGAATGGACCTGGTTGTCACAGGGAAAACTGGCGGTGTCACGTGTGGGAGGCTTTGCCAGAAATGCTTCAAAACCAAATGTGCTGCATCCTGCTTATCAGTACAATTCACTCACTACACAGCGGAGGTCCACGCAAGAGAAATCTGCGCTAAACAGCCCTCTGACTAAAAGGTTTTAAAGGGGTGTTCCCACCATGATGTAGGACAGGCATCCTCAAACTGCGGCCCTCCAGCTGTCGGGAAACTACAACTCCCATCATTCCCACTGTTATATATTATATAAATGCATGATGGGAGTTGTAGTTTCCCGACAGCTGGAGGGCCGCAGTTTGAGGATGCCTGTGTAGGAGAGGCTATCAAAGTCTTATAAGTGTGGGTCCCACTTCTGGGTCCAGCACCTACCTAAGGAACAGGCTCCCAAAAGTGTCAGCTCCGAACAGAGAGCGGGTCACGATTGCGCATGACTCTCCATTCGAGGGGTACAGCCAAACACACTGCTCTCCTGTACTCGGAACTCCCATAGAACAGAATGGAGAGTCGTGCACAGGTGAGACCGTCTCTCCGTTCTAAGCCACAAGCAGAGCCGAACACAACGCTTACCTGTACTTTGAACTCCATTAAATCAGGATGGAGAAGCAAGCGCGACCAACTCTCCTGCTGCTCAGGAACTTTTGGGGGCATGTTCCCGAGATAAGTGCAGGTCCCAGAGGTGGGATCTAGACCTACCTGACTGTGATGGTATATCCTAGAGATTTGCTGTCAATGGTAATGGTGGGAACACCCCTTTAATGGTGTAGGACACTATATACTGTACATACAGATCTATACTTGTAGCCCAATTCCCCTCATACAGTGAGAAGTACATGGGTATTGTGGCCAAGAACATCACCGCTCCCCGAAATGACCTGACAAGGTTCCACCTTCTACCCGTCACTGATCTATCATTTCACCACATATCCAGTGGACAGGAGAGAAATGGTTTGGTAAAACCATCAATCTCGCCCTCCCGCAGGGATTTTTGCTTACATCATGTTGGATTTTCCTCCTCGCCTTCCCAGAGCCATAACCGCTTTATTTTTCTGTCTACAGAGCCATGCTAAGGATTACTTTTTTGCGGGACATCATGTACATTTTAATGGTAACATTGACTGTACCATAAAACTTACTTGGAAACCCCCAAAAATTCTTTGTGGGGTGGTATGTGAAAAAAAAAGCAACTGCATCATTTTTTGGAGGGGTAGAGGCAGGCACTGTTTTTATGGCGTTCACAGTGTGGCATAAAGGACATGCTCTCTGGATTCTGCAGGTTGGTACGATTCTGGTTTTGGCAAACTGTTAGAGTTTGTTATGTGTTACTACTTAAAAAAAATGAATCAATTTTTTTTAAACTTGCGATGCGGCACCATTTTCTGCATCCAATAACTTATTTTTACTTTTTCCTATATGGGCCTGAGTGAGAGCGGGCTTTTTGCGGAATCAAGTGTAGTTTTTATTGCTGCCATTCTGAGATACAGATAGGTGTACATTTGGACACTAAGGCGATGTTCACACGGCTTATACACGCCGCAACTGCAGGAAAGATTTTGTGTGTGTACGGGGCGGGGGCGGCAACTCGCCGGCCCCATAGACAGCCATTATCCACTGTGCGTATCCCGCCGGGATAATGAACATGCCACTTTCTCCCCCCTCGGCGTATTCTTGGTGGACGACTGCTTTTCTCCGCGATGAGCGCTCCCCCTTAACATTGGCTTGCACAGATTCCATACGAAACCCAGACGGAAGATTGTGCAAGCACAATGTTTTTCGGGCGGACGGAAGTTTGATAAACCGCCGGGCGGAAAACCCATGCAGTGGGGACTTCTGCACGGGTTTTCCATAGAGCTTATTTTCCGCCAGTTTTTCAGGCGGTCTGCAAAACCACAAACCACCTGAAAAACCAGCCGTAAACCTGTGCCGTGGGGACATGCCCTAACACAAATTGTTTTTTTGGTTAGGTTTATTGTTATAGTTATATAACGGACATGGACATAAAGTCCAGATTTTCAGCTTTCATTTGAGGGTATCCACATTAGAATTGAATCAAGGGCTTGGGAGTTTCAGCTCTTTATCATGTGCCCCCCTGTTTTTAAAGGGAATAAAAGTAGTTGGACAAATTAAATAATTGTAAATAAAATGTTAATTTCTAATACTTGGTTGAAAACCCTTTGATGGCAATGACGGCCTGAAGTATTGAGCTCATGGACATCACTAGACGCTGTGATTCCTCCTTGTTAATGCTCTGTGGCCTTTATTGTAGCGGTTTCCAGTTGCTGTTTGTTGACCTGTCTGAAGTTTTGTCTTTAACAAGTGAAATGCTGCTCAATTGGGTTGAGATCAGGTGACTGACTCGGCCATTCAAGAATATTCCACTTATTTGCTTTAATAAACGCTGCATTGCTTTGCCTTTATGTTTTTGGTCATTGTCCACCTGTATTATGAAACACTGACAATCAGTTTGGCTGCATTTGGCTGGATTTGAGCACACAGTGTGTCTCTGGATACCTCTGAATTCATCTGGCTGCTTCTGTCCTGTGTCACATCATCAATAAATACTAGTGACCCAGTGCTTCTGGCAGCCATGCATGCCCAAGCCCACACACTACCTCTGCCATATTTTACAGATAATGTGGTATGCTTTGGATCAGGAGCTGTACCACGCCTTCGCCATACTTTTTTTCCATCGTTCTGGTAGATGTTGATCTTGGTTTCATCTGTACAAGGAATGTTCTTCCAGGACTTTGATGGCTTTTTTTTTTTTTTTTTTTTTTTTTTGATTTTATTTTTAGCAAGGTCCAATCTTGCCTTTTTATTCTTGAGGCTTATGAGTGGCTTTCATCATGCAGTGACCCCTCTGTATTTACTTTCATGCAGTCTTCTCTTTATGGTAGATTTGGATATCGATACCCTACATCCTGGAGAGTATTCAGAGACATACTGTGTGCTCAGATCCAATTAGAATGTGGATACCCTCAAATGAAAGCTGAAAATCTGGACCTTCTGTACTTGTCCATTACATACCTATAACTTGAATATGTTTCAGTAAACGGGTACGAAATACAAGATTTGTGTCAGTGTCCAAATATATATGGACCTAACTGTACAAGGATCTTCTTAATCACTTTTAATCCCAATTTTTTGGAGATGCAAAGTGACTAGAAAAACAAAAGCAAAATTTTGGCACTGGGTATGTATGTATGTATGTAATTATATATATATATATATATCTGTGGTTTATCTCCTATGCAGACCTATGCGTCTCTACAGTATCCAGCCAGGTGCAACCCGGTCATACTGCCATATTACCTAGTTTATGCTAATGTGCATTCAGTAGGAAAGTAAAGTATGATTGAAGGATCCGACTACACAAGGTTTATTGCCTATTACACAGAGACACATAAATCTGCATAAGTGTTCTAGAAACAAAATGACAGGGAGTTTTAAATGGATACTTATGGCAAATCACATGAATTTTACATGCGAGAACAATCGGGGCAATTGCTGTCATCCTGTGTTCATTGGATTTATGGAAACTGATTTTTAATGTTATACAGTCATATGAAAAAGCTTGTGCACCCCTATTAATCTAAATCATTTTTAGTTCTAAATATTTGGGTGTTTGCAACAGCCATTTCAATTTGATATATCTAATAACTGATGGACACAGTAATATTTCCGGATTGAAATGAGGTTTATTGTACTAACACAAAATGTGCAATATTAGTTATTAGATATATCAAATTGAAATGGCTGTTGCAAACACCCAAATACTTAGAACTAAAAATGATTTAGATTAATAGGGGTGCCCAAACTTTTTCATCTGAATGTAAGATAAAGAATGACTTTTTAAAGAGAAACATTTTTGGAAGGTGCTGGATTTACAAACTTTTTTTTGGGTATACAATGGCTCTGCAGGTTCTTGGAGCCGTCTGTGCACCACATATGCAGAGTATATCACAACAATGGATCCCACATGAGCAATACAGGGAGCCCCCAGGTTATGAACGCGATAGGCACTGTAGGTTTGTTCTTACGTTGAATTTGTATGCGAGTCGGAACAGGTATATTTATTAAAAGTAACTCCAGCCCAAAAGTTTTTTTCCTTTGTTTTAGATAGTGCTGGGAAGGAGATAAGGGAAGCTCATCTCCTTCACTATCACCAAATTTCAGCCTTCTCTGGACACACCTGGCATCCGCTCCATGAACACTCAGGAACTTAGACACCATACAGTCCTCACTGCCCCCAATCTCCTCTCTCTCCTGTCTAGACCAGGCTGTCAAACTTTACAATGAAACTCTCACAACCACCCTGGACATGATTGCACCACTCAGACACCGCACCACCAGAGTCAGACGCCCGCAGCCTTGGCAAAAGCCTCAGACTCGCCATCTGCAGCGATGTTCCAGGTGTGCTGAGCGTCTGCGGAGAAAGTCAAAGCTACCTGCAGACTTTCTCCATTACAAATTCATGCTCGGGACTTACCACTATGCCCTTCACCGCACCAAACAAAAATATTTCACCTCCCTCATCTCCACATTACACAACAACCCAAAACGCCTGTTCGACACCATCCACTCCCTCCTAAGGCCTAAAGCTCAGGCTCCGGTCACTGACCTCTGTGCTGAAGACCTGGCCACTCACTTCAAAGACAAAATCGACATCACATCTCAATCCTCAAGTAATACCCATCCTGTCCCTCCCACACGTCCTCTAATCTACTCTCAGCTCTTGACCCAACGACAGAAGAATTAGTGTCCAGACTTCTCCTGTCTGCTCGCCCCACCACCTGCTCTAGTGACCCCATTCCCTCCCACCTTGTCCAGTCTATTTCTCCAGCTGTCCTCTCTCACCTCACTACAATCTGTAACCTCTCTCTCTCTCTACACTGGGATCTTCCCATCCTCCTTTAAACAGGCTACTATAACTCCCTTACTAAAAAAGCCCTCTCTGGACCCCTCCTGTGCTGCCAACTACCGACCAGTCTCTAACCTGCCCTTCGTCTCCAAACTCCTGGAACGCTTGGTCTACTCTCGCCTAATCCGCTATCTCTCTGCTAACTCTCTTCTTAACCCTCTGCAATCAGGTTTCCGCACCCTACACTCCACGGAAACTGCTCTAGTTAAAGTCTCCAATGATCTCCTAACAGCAAAATCTCAGGGTAACTACTCCTTGCTGCTTCTCTTGGATCTCTCTGCAGCGTTTGACACTGTTGATCACCATCTCCTCCTCCGCATGCTCAGCACCATTGGCCTCCAGGACACCGCTCTCTCTTGGTTCTCATCCTACCTCTCTAACCGCTCCTTCAGCGTCTCATTTTCTGGTTCTATCTCCTCTTGCTGTCGGGGTTCCTCAGGGGTCAGTTGTTGGTCCTCTCCTCTTTTCATTGTACACAGCCCCCATTGGACAAACCATCAGTAGATTTGGCTTCCAGTACCATCTCTACGCTGATGACACTCAACTGTACACCTCCTCCCGAGACATCACTCCTGCCCTGTTACAAAACACCAGTGACTGTCTGTCCGCTGTCTCTGACATGTCCTCTCTCCATCTGAAACGAAACCTCACTAAAACTGAACTTCTAGTCATTCCCTCGTCTTCTAACCAACCCCCCCCCCCTGCTATTTCTCTCTCCGTGTGTGGCACCACCATGACTCCTAGGCAGCAGGCCCGCTGTCTGGGGGTTATAGTAGATTCTGATCTGTCCTTCACCCCTATATCCAATCCCTTGCCCGCTCCTGTCACCTGCGCCTCAAGAACATCTCCAGAATCCGTCCGTTTCTCACTGTGGAAACAACTCAAACTCTCATTACTGCTCTTATTCTTTCTCATCTTGACTACTGCAACTCCTTGCTTATCGGTCTCCCTCTGTGCAAACTCTCCCCTCTCCAATCTGTCCTGAATGCAGCCGCCAGGCTCGTCTTTCTCTCCAGCCGCTATACCGATGCCTCTACCCTGTGTCAGTCACTGCACTGGTCGCCCATCCAGTACAGAATACAATATAAACTCATTACTCTCACCCATAAAGCCCTCCACAGCGCTGTACCCCCTACATCTCCTCCCTCATCTCTGTCTACCACCCTGCCATGTCTCTCCACAGTGCTGCACGCCCCTACATCTCCTCCCTCATCTCTGTCTACCACCCTGCCATGTCTCTCTACCGTGCTGCACGCCCCTACATCTCCTCCCTCATCTCTGTCTACCACCCTGCCATGTCTCTTTACAGTGCTGCACGCCCCTACATCTCCTCCCTCATCTCTGTCTACCACCTTACCATGTCTCTCCACAGTGCTGCACGCCCCTACATCTCCTCCCATCTCTGTCTACACCTGCCATGTCTCTCCACAGTGCTGCACGCCCTACATCCTCCCTCATCTCTACCACCCTGCCATGTCTCTCTACGTGCTGCCCCCTACATCTCCTCTCTCATCTCTGTCTACCACCTTACCATGTCTCTCCACAGTGCTGCACGCCCCTACATCTCCTCTCTCATCTCTGTCTACCACCCTGCCTGGTCTCTTGTGCTCGGCTGATGATATTAGATTAAATGCCTTAATTATCCGAACCTCCCATGCCCGGCTTCAAGATTTCATACGTGCTGCACAAGTTCTCCGGCACATGCTACCGTGGGCGATCAGGCACAATCATAACACTCAGTTTTAAGAGGGCCCTGAGAACACATCTTCTCAGGCTGGCCTACCAAGATAACCCCCACCGGCTATCACACCTGTCACTCCCAACACTATGGCGCTCACAGGCACTTATCTGTATATAGATGCACTGTCGGGGTGGCAGGGTCACCCAACTTTTATGTAAACCACCCCCTATTTATGAAACATGGCCGGACCATTGTAAACCTTGCACTTCTTACCGTATGTTTCACCCATACACCCTAATAGATTGTAAGCTCTCACGAGCAGGGCCCACACACCTTGTGTCTCATCTGTAAGTACTTTTAATGTGTAATGTCTGTATGTTTACCCTCTAAATTGTAAAGTGCTGTGGAATATGTTGGTGCTATAGAAATAAAGATTATTATTACATTTGTTTAACTGTCTGTGCCCCTCACCTCCAGTGCTGCTGTGGCATGCTGGAACTTGTCATTCCACAGCTACTATCTGCTGTGGAACAGGGAGCTACAAGTGCCAGCATGCCCCATAAGTCTCTGTTTGTAACTAGGGGACAGATGTAAGTCGGAACGGTGTAAGTCGGGGACTGCCTGTGCATGGTTTTCGCAGATCGCAATAACATTGCTGCATATAAAACGGGACATGACCTTTCCACCATTGGCTTCTGCAACGTGTCCAGCCCTTTCATACATGACTCCATTGCTCTACTCTAGCAACCAGCAGTCTGGCGTCCCCGCATCTGTGTCACTTACCAGCGCTGTTGGCCTCTGTCTCAAGGATGTGTATTTCAGAGCAGTCCGAGAGCGAGTGCTCCAAGCACAGCTGTAGGAATCGCGCCTGCGTCCTGGTTATCCTCTTCAGCAGAGAAAGAAGGGCCACTGTCTGCTCGCACTCGTTCCAGCCCTTAAACCACTCTGATAACGTGCTCACCTGGTCACGGAATTTCATTGTGCAGGTGAGAAAGTCAACCACTGAAGTGTTGGGTTTTTTTTGGGTTTTTTTTAGGACATGGCGTACAGTCCTCTGTACAGCAGTGGCCCCGTCACAGAATGGTGCATGAGGAATGCACGGTTCACGATGTGATATGTAAACTGGAAATACCTAAAATGGAAAATACAGAAGGTTAATGCATCACATAGTAGAGGACACGCAGTTCTGATCAACCCTTCACCACATCCGCAGTACATACACGGCACTGGTGGGAGGTAACTCCTGCAACACATTTACAACACAGGAATGGCACAACCTCAAGAGCGGAGCCAAAGAGATTTTTTAATTTTTAATTTTTTTTTTAAAGGATAGAAAACCATAATATACCTTTGGTTGTACTAGGACCATAACAACCCACATAATGAAAATATCATTTATTTTGCTTGATAAACTCTCTCCGTCGGAGTCTATTTTGCAGTCGGAGTCGTCATAAAATGGACCGACTCCCAAAATATATAATAAGTTGGTCCAGTTAGTTTGATGCAAAGAGCAAGAGGAATTGGGTCCGGCCAGTGCTACTGCTCCCATATCTTCAGCCTCATCACATGAGGAGTGTAATTGATGACATGGAGCAGGCAAAGCGCTGCCCCAGGGGAGAAGATTCCGCTCCCAGGGCAAACAGATTTCAGCAAAATTTTTCACCTGTTTTCAAAGTAGTAGAAGATCAACCATTCATCAAAACTGACTGTGGCCGAGGCATTTCCTTTATACCCTGACATTGTTAGAGATGTTGCCCCTGTGGTCACCGCTTTGCCCCAACCCAAGTTAGTGTAGAGAGGCCTTTACTCTAGCCTGGAAATAATGAGATCAGATGTGAGGTCATGTATGCAGGATCTGATGGAGGCGATACTATTTCTCAGAACAAATTCAGAGACTCCACAAATGTTCCTGCAGTGTTTTACATATTTACTATTTGTTTGTGTCCTAAAGTCCTATCCAATAAATATATTTTACACTGACAAGCAAAATGGTAACAATGGTTTGTAGTGGATGGAGAGATATGGAGCCTGAAAGTCACAAATTCAGCTTTGTACATGAGGCTACTGTAATTTTATATACAGTCATCTTACACATATTATACATAAATTTGACTTGCAAGTATTTAGCATCTGCTTAGTTACAATTTTGCTCCTAAAAATCAAAGCGTTAATTTTTATTATTTTGTTAGTATTTGGGAAATCCCCCTTTGGCTTTAGGCACTGCCTGAATCCTTCTGGGCTCTGAATCAGATTCAAGTACATCTTGACCAAAATCTGATCCCAGGTCTCTTCTACACATTCCCAATGTTGGTGAAGACTGGACTTAGATACAAATACAGCTTTTCTTCAACTCTACCCACAAGTGTTCAAAAGATCAAAACATTGTTACCCTTTTGCTTCTCAGTGTCTGTTCTACCTTAATAGTTGATTATTGTATCATAAGGTGATAAACAGCCTGATGTTACCATTTTACTACAGTAAAGATCACTTAAACATGCGCCGTGTATGAGGGAGTCAGGAGTCAGAGGTTTTGGAAATTGAGGAGTCGGAGTCAGGGCTTCGGCTTGCCGACTCCACAGCCCTGCCCCCAACAACAACATGTTGGATCCGTTTAGGATCCAATCGCCGCTGCGTTTTTGGATCCGGTTTTGAACCTCAAAATCGCATCCAAAAACGCCAACAAGCCCTAAGCCAAAGCTCTGACTCCTCAAATTTCCCTGACTTCCACTCACTCATACACGGCGCATGTTTAAGTGATAACCAGAGCTGTGGAGTCGGCAAGCCGAAGCCCCGACTCCTCAATTTCCCAAACCTCCGACTCCCTCATACACGGCGCATGTTTAAGTGATAACTTTACTGTAGTAAAGTGGAAACAACAGGCGTTTATCCCTTATGATCAATAATCAAGCATTTAGGTAGAAAAGACACTGACAGCAAAGGGTAACAATATGTGATCTTTTGAACACTTGTGGGTAGAGTTGAAGGAAAAGCTGTATTTGTATCCAAGTCCAGTCTGCACCAACATTGGGAATATGTAGAAGAGACCTGGGATCAGATTTTGGTCAAGATATGCTTGAATCTGATCCAGAGCCCAGAAGGATTCAGGTAGTATTGAAAACCAAAGGGGGATTTCCCAAATACTAACAAAATAATAAAAATTAACATTTTGATTTTTAGGAGCAAAACTGTAACTAAGCAGATGCTAAATACTTGCAAGTCAAATTTTTGTGTAAGATCGGTAAGATGACTGTATATAAAATTACAGTAGCCTCATGTACAGAGCTGTAGTGGATGGAGAGATATGGAGCCTGAAAGTCACAAGTTCAGGACATTGTTACTATTTTGCTTGTCAGTGTAAAATATATTTATTGGATACGACTTTAGGACACAAAAAATTGTAAATATACAATAAACTGCAGTAACATTTGTGGAGTCTCTGAAATTGTTATGAGAAATAATATTGACTCCATAAGATCCTGCATAAATATCCTCACAAATGATCTCATAATTTCCAGGCTAGAGAACGGCCTCTCTACACTAACTTGGGTTGGGTGCAAATAGGTGACCACAGGGGCGAAATCTCTAACAATGTCAGTGTATAAAGGAATTGCCTCAGCCACAGTCAGTTCTGATGAATGGTTAAACTCTTCTACTTCTTTGACCATATTTCAGCAAAATTTTTCACTTGCTCTCAATCTGTTTGCTATGGGAGCGGAATCTTTTCCCCTGCGGCAACGCTTTTGCCTGCTCCATGTCATCCAAATACTTTCCAAAATTGAATTCATCAGATGAGGCTGAGGATATGAGAGCAGTAGCACTGGCAACACCCAATTCCTCTTGGTACTGCATTGAACTAACTGAACCAACTAATTATATATTTTTGGAGTCGGTCCAATTTATAACGTCTCTGACTCCACAAAATAGACATCAACTCCATAGCCCTGTTTTCCGTGGGGAGGTGGGACCTACACCTATCAGACTGATGGCATAACCCAACAATAGTCTACAGTGGGAACAGCCCTTTAAAACAAACTGTGTAATCATTAACGAGGTTGCCTCACTACAAGGATCGCTGATTTTTATGTTAAAGATCTTGCAAAACAAGTCACTTTGTAATATGTGTCTATTAACAGTGTCCTTCCTATTCCTACATATCCCCTCTGGTATGGGCTGCATCAGCTCCTCAGGTCGCTATAGCTACAGACCTGTTTAATCTCTCCTGATAGGCTGCCAGCACTGGTTGCTATAGCTACAGACCTGTTTGATCTCTCCTGATAGGCTGCCAGCACTGGTCGCTATAGCTACAGACCTGGCTTCTACTGCAGCCTAGTGGAAGCCTTTAAACAACCCCCTGAATTCAAAATGAAACCAAGAAAACAGGACTGAGGTAAGATGAATCAATGTAGTGAGACAACCCCTTTAAATTAGAAATTTTTATTGTATGCATCAAAAAAGGTCGGCAACTTCCTAACATCCTTCGTTTCATTTCCTCAACAAATTTAAGATTTCTGCTTGCTGTCAGTGAATAAAATATTGTGGTTAAGTTTCAGAACCTGAAAAGCTTTCCTGACTGCGCTCCTCACATAGCCGCAGGGGTGGATACAGGAGTTTAACAACCTGAGTGAGACGCTCGTGACCAGGACAGGATGTGAACAGTGTTCCCACGTCGCGGTCACATCACGTTAGTTGTCTAGGTTTTGGAATACTCTTTATTTTTCTTTTTTTTGTGGAAAACAGAAAAAAAAACACACACTACACAACTACAAAGTGTGAATGCAGCCTAACTTACCAAATCTAGAACTACAAGACAAGAGGGAAGGCAGTGGAGCTGTGGTACTGAAGTACATGGGGTTTGCAATGGCCAAACTAACAGCTCTTCAGAGGGGCTGTATACAGTAGGAGGACTTTAAAAATACTAATGGACAGGTTTTTTTCCCCCCTTCTTAATATACTGGGACAAAGCGTGGTAAAGATGGGCATCTCCTATTTTACAGGTTACCTCCCACCCATACCACTTTTGGAAATTTCTGCAAAGCCATAGAATCACGTAAGGGGCGTCTAGAGTCCAGGATCCCCCATGAATGCAGGTAAGTCCTGGTTTACACGTGTCGCAGATTCCCTCAAAAATTAGGGAAAAACAAATCTTTAAAGGGGTCGTCCAGCCCTTAAAAACTGTTTAGCGGGGCCAAGTTTGGTAACAAAGAAAAAAAAAAAAAGTTATACTAGCACTACAGTTCTGGAGCGCCCGAGGATCTGCTCCCGTTGGGTTTCAGGAGAGGCTCATGCTCGGCTTCATTCACTTACACTCAAGTGTGAGCCTCTTCTGTGTGTCGCAATGAGAATCCTGAAGTAAAGGTGAGCAGATCCTCGGGCGCTCCGGAGCAGCAGTGGTGGGGAACCTATGGGCAAGTAGAACTTTTTTTTTTCCCATCCCCCCTGACCCGATTAAAGGGGTTGTCTCACTGCATTGATTCATCTCACCTCAGCTGTTTTCTTGGTTTCACTTTGAATTCAGGGGGGCGTTTACTGGCTTCTACTAGGCTGCAATAGAAGCCAGGTCTGTAGCTATAGCAACCAGTGCTGGCAGCCTATCAGGAGAGAGCAAACAGTTCTGTAGTTATAGCAACCAGTGCTGGCAGCCTATCAGGAGAGAGTAAACAGGTCTGTAGCTATAGCGACCTGAGGAGCTGATACAGCCCATACAGGAGGGGATATCTAGGAATAGGTAGGACACTGTTAATGGACATATATTGCAAAGTGACTTGTTTTTGCAAGATCTTTTAACATTAAAAGCAATCCTTGCAATGAGACAACCCCTTTAAGCAATTTTCACTTGCTGGACAACGGTTTTAAAGGTTTTGTCTAACAACCACATCTTTTTTTTTCCATATGTGGTGCCAGTGTCTGCTCTAACCAACAAAATGAGGATCACTAAGGCCTGAGGGACCAGCAGATGTGGATTCCACACCCCAAATCTGCAGCAATTTGCAATACAAGAAAATGAAGTTTTCAAAACCAAATCTACAGGAAACATTTACCTTGGAAATCAAAGTGCCAGGTGGAGTTTCCAATTCATTAGACTGTAAGGCCTCGTTCACACGGCCTATTTGGGCACGGATTGGAGCCGTACTGCGCGCCGGATTTGCTCTGCAGTAAGGCTGGAATCCGTCCATGTCATTACGGTAATTCACAGTTCTCATAGAGAACGAATCCGCCGCGGGGGGAGAAAGTGACATGCACATTATTTACGGCGTGTACGCGCTGTGGATAATAAAAGTCTATGGGGCCGGCGAGCAGCTCCCCCGCCGCGCCCCAGCCCTGCCCCTTATTCAAGCCGTAACTGCGGGTGAAATCCGTCCTGCAATTACGGCTTGAATAAGCCGGGTGAACACTGCCTTACAGCGAGTGTTGGGTGACATCCTCATGTAACACAGGCATCTATTCCTGTCAGAATGTACCTGCCACCTCTGGATGTAGAGTCCTTTAATTCACCAACTTTGGGAAAAAGAAATAATACGGCTGCAATGTCCTCACCTGCTGAAAGTCACATGACCACGGCAGCCAATCAGTGGCTTTAGCAGTCACGTGCCATTCTGCTGCCATCACCACCAGGGCTGTGGAGTCGGTGTCTATTTTGCAGAAGTCGGAGTCGTCATAAAATGGACCGACTCGCAAAATATATAATAAGTTGGTCCAGTTAGTTCAATGCAAGGAGCAAGAGGAATTGGGTGCGGCCGGTGCTACTGCTCCCATATCTTCAGCCTCATCACATGAGGAGTGTAATTGATGACATGGAGCAGGCAAAGCGCTGCCCTAGGGGAAAAGATTCTGCTCCCATAGCAAACAGATTTCAGCAAAATTTTTCACCTGCTTTCAAAGAAGTAGACGATCAACCATTCATCAAAACTGACTGTGGCTGAGGCAATTCCTTTATACCCCGACATTGCTAGAGATGTTGCCCCTGTGGTCACCGCTTTGCCCCCAACCCAAGTTAGTGTAGAGAGGCCGTTCTCGGGCCTGGAAATAATGAGATCAGGTGTGAGGTCATGTATGCAGGATCTGATGGAGGCAATACTATTTCTCAGAACAAATTCAGAGACTCCACAAATGTTCCTGTAATGTTTTGCATATTTACAATTTTTTTGTGTCCTAAAGTCCTATCCAATAAATATATTTTACACTGACAAGCAAAATGGTAACAATGGTTTGAACTTGTGACTTTCAGGCTCTGTCTACACTGCACAGAAAAACGTCCGTTTTTTCAGCGTTTTTCGTTTTCTAAAAACGCTGGAAAAACGCCTGTAATCATCTCCCATAGACGCTAATGTAAACCCTCCTGCTGTCTGCACTGAGCTGCTTTTTTTCCTGCTCGTTTTTTTTTCACTGGTCGTATTTTGCAACATGCTCTAAAAAACGCCAGAACAGGGCAGAAAATTTACTACAGGAGTCTATTGAAAGCGCCGGACGTCTTTTGCCGTGTTTTCGGACGCGATTTTTCAATGAAAACCCTCCCAGAGACCCAAGTCCCACCTATAGTGGGTGTAACAAAGGTTATATCTGCTCAAATTTGCATACAAGTGTCTGCTGTGTCCTTGTTCGTACCTTTTGTAATAAAATGATCATGCTTTGGTCGCTAACGATTTTTAAGCAATTCATATTTTTTTTCCGCTAAAAATATGTTTGTTTTTTTTGTTTTACAGATTTTGATGCTAAAATTCTTTTCTAAACATATTTACATATTTTGGCGCTAATAAAGTTATCTCGCTACCGACGCTGAAAGTACGTTTTTTTTACGGACTTTGGCGCCAGAATCCATTTTTTACGTTTTTTGGCACCAAAATAAATTTTTTTTTTTTTTTTTTACAGATTTTGGCGCTAATAACGCTATCTCGCTTCTGGCGCCAAAAATACGTTTTTTTTACGGATTTTAAAGCAAGAATCCGTTTTTTCCGCCTTTACAGATTTTGGCGCTAATAAAGTGATCTAGCTTTTGACGCAAATAAATAAATTTTTTACGAATTTCGGCAGCAGAATCCATTTCTTTTTACAGATTTTGGCGCTAATAAACTGATCACGCTTCTGACACTAAAAATATTTTTTTTTTACAGAATTTGGCGCAATAATGCGTTTTTTGGGAGTTTGGCGCCAAAATCCATTTCTTTACAGATTTTGATGCTAATACAGTTATCTTGCTGTATGGAAAGATAATGTGGGTTTTTGTGGATTTTGGTGCAAAATTTAATAAAGCAGTAGCACGCAGCAGCAGCACACAAAGGACAATGTGCTCACAATGGCTACAGTGATCTAAAGGAAGTGACTACTTAACATGTTAACTCCACCTGTAGGGTGTAGCTTACATCCAATGGCTTAATTTGTGAATACATTAAAAAGCAGAGCAAAGACGCTCCAAAAAACGCTCCAAAAAACGCAAATCGCAGCAAAAAACGGCCATGTTTTCAGCTGCTTTTGACAGGCAGTGAACAGAAAACTCAGTTTCATGAACGTTTTTAGTAATTCGTTTTCAGGTCGTTTTTGTCCACTGCAGTGTAGACATAGCCTCAGGCTCCATATCTCTCCATCCACTACAGCTTTGTACATGAGGCTACTGTAATTTTATATACAGTCATCTTACCGATCTTATACATAAATGTGACTTGCAAGTATTTAGCATCTGCTTAGTTCTGCAGATTCTTTTCTGTAACTGCATTGTTACTGTTTTGCTCCTAAAAATCAAAATGTAAATTTTTATTATTTTGTTATTATTTTGTAATTCCACCTTTTGGTTTTCAATACTGCCTGAATCCTTCTGGGCTCTGGATTAGATTCAACAAGGTCTTGATTAAAATCTGATCCCAGGCCTCTTCTACACATTCCCAGTGTTGGTGCAGACTGGACTTGGATACAAATACAGCTTTTTCTTCAACTCTAGCCACAAGTGTTAAAAAGATCAAAACATTGTTACCCTTTTGCTTGTCAGTGTCTGTTCTCCCTAAGTAGCTTGATTATTGTATCATAAGGTGATAAACAGCCGGATGTTACCACTTTAGTACAGTAAAGTTATCACTTAAACATGTGCCGTGTATGAGGGAGTCAGGAGTCGGAGGTTTGGGAAATTGAGGAGTCGAGCCTGGGGCTTTGGCTTGCCGACTCCACAGCCTTGATCACCACACAGGCGGCGTTCGTCATCTGAGCCATTATGTGACTGGACTGGTCCATGAACACTGAACCCCCCCCCCCCCCTCAACTGTTAGGCTTCGTTCACACGGCTTATTTGGGCGCTGATTGGAGCCGTACTGCGCGCCGGATTTGCGCTGCAATACGGCTCCAATCCGTCTCAGTAACTACGGTAATCCACAGTTCTCATAGAGAACTATGGATTCCGTCTCTCCTCCCCGCTCGGCGAATCCACCGCGGGGGGAGATAAGTGACATGTGAATTATTTACGGCGTGTACGCGCCGTAGATAATGATAGTCTATGGGGCCGGCCCCCCGCCGCCGGCGTAATTGGGGGGCGAAATCCGTCCCCGCAATTTCGCCGGCAATAAGCCGTGTGAACCAGGCCTTAGGGTATGTTCACACGGTGTATTGCGCTGATCAGTGCGTACTCCTGCAGCACGTAATTGCCGTGAATAATTGACATGTCACTTATCCCCCCGCGCGTATAATATGATAGTACTATACGATAATACGTGCGGGGGAAACGAGGCGTAACCCATAGCGTAATTGCGGCACGCATCTCGCCGCGCATAAAGCGAAAATACGCGACAAAATGTGTGCCGCGATTACGGCGTGTGAACATACCCTTAGGCTATGCTCACACGATGTACTGCGGCGCGTACTGTACGCTAATACGCGTGTACTCCCGCGGCGCTGGGGGCCGGCAGCCCGCCAGCCCCATTGACATTCATTACTTGCGGCGCGTATTCGCCACAAATAATTGACATGTCACTTATCTCCCCCGCGCATACAATACGATCGCATTGTACGAGCGGGAAGAGGAGGCGCAATCCATAGTTCTCTATGAGAACTATGGGTTACCGTAATTTTGGCGCGCATCTCGTCCGTATAAGAGCGAAAATTTGCGCCAAAATTACCCCGTGTGAACATAGCCTTAGGATGACTTCAATGCTGGATTGGTAAAAGTACAATCATTTTCCCCTATGTACAATTTTTGCTGCTCCTGGGACAAGTAAAGGGTTCAAATGGTAACTATAATTTTTACAAACTTGTCAAAAGTTTCGATCTGTGGGTGTCCAGGTGCAGAGACCCCCAACAATCACTAAAAGCCAGGGGCATATGCGCTCTATGCCTCACAAGGACTGACAAAGCCTCCCAGAAAAGCCGATGGGAAACAAAAAAGGCAGCGCCCTCAGCAGAGCAGTCCGGCCTCCTTATGTTAGAGGTCTTAGGACCGATTTTGTCAGAGGTCTGTGAAATGACAGGTACTCTTAAAGAGAGTTGCCCAGTTCCAGAAAAACCCCATTGAAGCCTATACTCGCCTTCCTCCGGCTCCAGTGCTGCCTCCGCGCTCTTCTGTATCCTCTACTTCTGAATGGGGACGTCACCGCTGCAGCCACCGATTGGTTGCAGGGATCACGGTGCCCCCACTCACATCACCGCTTAGAAACGGAGCGCTGCTATTGGTGGTGTAAGGAGAGCGGCACATGACTGCTGGAGCCAATCAGCAGCTGCAGCGGTGACGTCCTGTTCAGAAGTAGACGAATGGAAACAGACGACTGGAGAGAGGCAGCCCTGGAAGCGGAGCAGGTAGGAACTGTGCAGCCACCACCGACAGCAGGGATCAGGACTGCACGGAAAGGAAGGGACACAGCAAGAACCAGGACACAGCACTGACCAGTATCCTCAACGCCAGTGCTCAAGGCCCAGCAACAGGTCATGTTTTCAGGATCTCCTACAGCACACACTGACAATACCAAGGAGACCCCGACACGTCTGCTCCGGGCCCCATACACAGTAGGGTTAGCAGAGGTGCAGTGACATCTTTCTGCTCCAGGGCCCCATACACAGTAGGGTTAGCAGAGGTGCAGTGACATCCGTCTGCTCCGTGGCCCCATACACAGTAGGGTTAGCAGAGGTGCAGTGACATCCGTCTGCTCCAGGGCCCCATACACAGTAGGGTTAGCAGAGGTGCAGTGACATCCGTCTGCTCCAGGGCCCCATACACAGTAGGGTTAGCAGAGGTGCAGTGACATCCGTCTGCTCCAGGGCCCCATACACAGTAGGGTTAGCAGAGGTGCAGTGATATCTGTCTGCTCCGGGGCCCCATACACAGTAGGGTTAGCAGAGGTGCAGTGACATCCGTCTGCTCCAGGGCCCCATACACAGTAGGGTTAGCAGAGGTGCAGTGATATCCGTCTGCTCCAGGGCCCCATACACAGTAGGGTTAGCAGAGGTGCAGTGACATCCGTCTGCTCCGGGGCCCCATACACAGTAGGGTTAGCAGAGGTGCAGTGACATCCGTCTGCTCCGGGGCCCCATACACAGTATGGTTAGCAGAGGTGCAGTGACATCTGTCTGCTCCGGGCCCCATACACAGTAGGGTTAGCAGAGGTGCAGTGACATCCGTCTGCTCCGGGCCCCATACACAGTAGGGTTAGCAGAGGTGCAGTGACATCCGTCTGCTCCGGGCCCCATACACAGTAGGGTTAGCAGAGGTGCAGTGACATCCGTCTGCTCCGGGGCCCCATACACAGTAGGGTTAGCAGAGGTGCAGTGATATCTGTCTGCTCCGGGGCCCCATACACAGTAGGGTTAGCAGAGGTGCAGTGACATCCGTCTGCTCCGGGGCCCCATACACAGTAGGGTTGCTGAACTGTTGTTTGATCGAATCAATAATAAGCAACACAGGAAAAAGAAGTAAAAAAAAAAAAAAAGGAGCAGCGTGCAGAGCAGAACCGAGGTGTGATAGTAAATCCAATAAGGCAGACAGCGCTTCAGAAAAGGTGGTGGTTTCTTCGCAGCTGTGGGGTGTATAAGCCTCCGCCTTCTCTGAAGTGCTGTCTGCCTTCTTTCTCTTGAACTGCTGTGTAGACACGCGTCTGGCCGTCCCCCTGCGTCAGTTTGGTGGGGAGCTGCTCCCGTCGGTTCACCCTCGTGCACCTATATAGTCAGCGCTCCCCTCTGACATCAGTGACGTGTGCTGCTCCGCAGCGTCCACCTTATTGTTTGTGAGATATATTTGTCAGCTCATGATTCACTGTCACTACAGCAGCGCACGAACAGTCCATAAACTGCGCGGTCTCAGATATACCCCCACCAGGGCGAAAACAGCCAGTACCTCTTTTTGCAACTGATAGATCACCCCTTTTACCCACGACAGCAGTGAGGTATATGTGAGCAGACAGCCTATCACACACCTAATATACCCACCAAGCCAGCTCAGCACATATCACTTCCTTCATGAGCTGCCGACGTTAAAAGCAGGAAGTGGTCATAATAACCACATGTGCACAGCAAGTATGGAGGACATACACACAATAGTATACGTACATATAAATACCGCAAACACTATATAGATGTATACAACATAGCTAAAAACTCACACAACAGGATATATATGTACTGTATACATATTGTATGTACTAACTGGTATACTACAGTGTGTGTGTGCATATATATATATATATTATGTGTGTAATAAATATAGAACACTATAGTATAGATACATATATATATATATACACATACACACACTATATATGTATACTACATACAACAAAAAAAAAAAAAATCAATTCACACACAAGTGAAGGAACATACAAAATATAAATGTAAATTTAATATATATATATATATATATATATATATATATATATATATATATATATATAGTGAGTACTGTATACATATTGTATGTACCTATCCTGTTGTGTGTATGTATATATATACACACACACACACACAGTGTATCTACACACACACATTATACATAAAAGAAAACACGCTACACACACACACTGTGGTATAGGATAGGTACAGGCATGTATATACCAAACACACACAAACATATATTTTGTATATATACCATGTGTAATACATATAAAACATACACAACTGGATAGGTACATAAAATATAAGTGTGTGTAATTGTGTGTGTGTGTATATATATATATATATATATATATATATATATATCTATATATGCAGATATTGCCCATATCACACACACACAACAGGATATGTACATACAATATTTGAAAAGTGTGTGTGAATATATATATATATATATATATATATGGATATCACAGATACAGCACACATACATAGTATATACGCAAACATATACAGTATATACACACACACATACAGCACATACACTGTATACAGACAAAACAAACATAAAGCACACATCCAAGAAGTATACACACACATACATATAGCATATATACACATAGCATATACTCATATGGCACGCACACAGTATATACACACAAACAGTATATACACACAGTACACACATAGCATACATACACTGTATTTACACACACATAGCATACATATACATAGTATATAGTATATACACATATAGCATACAAACCCCGTATAGACACACAGTCTATACACAATATATACACACATACATTATATACACACACATACAGTACATATAAACACAGCACACATACGGTATATATAACACATATAGCGAGGTGTCCGCACATGAAGCCTTCCAGACATGGTATCAATGGGAGGGGTAGAGCGAGGCAGCAGAGGACTGAGCACACAGACTCGCCCTCCACAGCCCCATTCATACCTCTCGCCAATGCCCCCCCCCTCCCCTGAGCAGCCCCCATTCCGTTGCTATGGAGATGAGTGGGGGGGACGACTACTACCGCCTTTTCCTCTTGTACCTGAACGCGTCCCCCTCCCCATAACGTAATGATCCCCTCAGTGGTCCCACACGACCGCCGCCCTCACACGGACCCCAGCAACCCTCACTCACCGCCCGGTAAGGCCTCCACACTCCCCCGGGGAGCCACACAGGCAACCACAGCGGCCAGCACGTCGCACGTTACGTTCTGCGTGGCTAGTGACGTCAACGCGCACGCGGTGCTGCACAGAATCCACCCGACTACTTGGATTGGCTCACTGGCTCAAGTGATTGACAGCCGCGTCGGAAGCCCCGCCCTGCAGCACGCCCCCTAGGCCAGAGCTTCAAATTGATTGGCTGCCTGCGCTTTGATTGACGGGAGAAGAACAATGCATGTGGGTGTGGTCTGAGAGTGACTGCGGGGAGAGATCTGTCATGGAGCTGTGTGTGGTCAGTGTGTCAGTCCTGCAGCGGCCAGGGCGTGTGTGCCCGCAGCACGGAGCGCTCACAGCCCTGTGTACACAGCTTACAGCACAATGGGACTACTATGCGCCAATCCTGAGGTGGCTGGAGGCAATTGTCGCAGAGCTGGCGCACAGTGGTGTCCTCCCCCCATAATTACCCCACAAGATGCACAATGTACATTGCAGGCTCCTCACTGGACAGAGGAACACTCCAGGCCCATCCCAAAAACCAGCCAACTTCTAGGGACGCCCAGAGATTACTGCGGAGATAATACGATCTATAATACTATTTAGAATTCACTATCAGACTATAGAGATTTTTAAGGTTTACATTTAATAAAATAGTATTTAAAGGGGTTGTCTCACTACATTGATTCATCTTACCTCAGTCCTGTTTCCTTGGTTTCACTTTGAATTCAGGGGCGTGTTTACTGGCTTCCACTTGGCTGCAGTAGAAGCCAGGTCTGTAGCTATAGCAACTAGTGCTGGTAGCCTATCAGGAGAGATCAAACAGGTCTGTAGCTATAGCAACCCGAGGAGCTGATGCAGCCCATACAAGAGGGGATATCTAGGAATAGGTAGGAAACTGTTAATGGACAAATATTGCAAAGTGACTTGTTTTTGCAAGATCTTTAACATAGAAAGCAGCAATCCTTGTAGTGAGACAACCCCTTTAAAGTTTATCAATGTGGTGGCAATACCCCTTTATTTTTTTTTTGCAAAAATGTCTGCAAATGCATCTTTACAAAAACCCATGCACCAGTGGCAGAACCCATCCCATTCAGAAATAGTGAACTGATTTCCAGTGGCCAATTTTTTTCAATCAAATTTAGCCCCTCTTAACTCTGTGTTAGTCTAAAAGCACTCACTAGTCTTCCTATGCGGCCCGCCCTTAAAGGGACCGCAGCTTCTACAGTCAGATGTTTGCGGATTTTAAATACTGAATCTGCTTAAAAATCCCACTCTAAACTAGTGCTGTATAGTCGTAGCCTTACTCTGAAATGAAGCCAAATTAGAAAAGCAATGTATTTGGTAATAGACTTTACCTACATTTATAATGTTTAAAGGGGTTGTCTCACTACATTGATTCATCTCACCTCAGTCCTGTTTTCTTGGTTTCATTTTGAATTCAGGGGCGTGTTTACTGGCTTCCACTAGGCTGCAGTAAAGCCAGTCTGTAGCTATAGCAACAGCACTGAACACCTATCAGGAGAGATTGAACAGGTCTGTAGCTATAGCGACCTGAGGAGCTGGTGCAGGCCATACAAGAGGGGATATCTAGGAATAGGTAGGACACTGTTAATGGACACACATTGCAAAGTGACTTGTTCTTGCAAGATCTTTAACATAAAAAGCAATCCCTGTAGTGAGACAACCCCTTTAAGTTGCTGCATAGTATGCAATGAAGCCGGATGTGTGATTTTGGGAGAAATATTATAAATTTATTAGCACAAATCTATTTTCCAATGTAAAAAGAGGGACATGGGCTAAAAATCAGGACTGCCCCCCCAAGAGAGGGGCTCTTGGGAGCAGAGCCGTTTCTAAGCTGATTTCTCCCTCCCTTCTCCCCTTGTAACATAATGCTCCACAATGCAACACAGTGCATCACCATCACCAGAGCCAAAATATACAAAAGGCCTTAAAGAGAACCTGTCACATAGATTATGCCCCCCTTGCTGAGGGCAGCACAAGCTAGTGTCAGACCTGCTGTTTCCAGCGCTGTGTCCCTTATTATGTAAGATGCAGCAGTTTTAGAGCATTTACCCCTCAAATCATATTCATGAGCAGGTGTAAGCTCCACCCACCAAATGCTAGCCCCGCCCACTGACAGTTATTCACATGTTTCTACCTATTCAAATTAATAGGTTTATCAGTTGAGGTGGGCGGGGCTAGCCTCAGGTGGGCGGGGTTTGAAAAAAACCTGACTCTTTTCATGACTTTTCTGGCTGAAAACTGCAGATTTGAGCATTAAATACACAAAAACTGCTGCATCTTACAGAATAAGGGACACAGCACTGGAAACAGCAGGTCTGACACTGGCTTGTGCTGCCCTCAGCAAGGGGGGCATAACCTATGTGACAGGTTCCCTTTACCACAATGTGCTATGTATAAAACTACTAAATAATAGTCATACAGTTACCAAATAACACTGCTACTAAAACCAGAATCCCAGGCTAATAGTGCCAATATCCTACTAAGATCACAAATCAGCAGCACATAGTGACCAAATAATACCGCCACACCGTGACCACATATCACCACCACATAGTGACCGAATACCGTCACACCGTGACCACATATCGCCACCACATAGTGACCGAATACCGCCACACCGTGACCATCTATCACCACCACATAATGACCGAATAATACCGCCACACCATGGCCACATATCACCAGCACATAGTGACCGAATAATACCGCCACACCATGACCACATATCACCAGCACATAGTTACCTAATAATACCACAACACCATGAACACATATCATTAACACATAGTGACCAAATAATAAAGCCACAGTATTACCACTTATCACCAGAACATAGTGACCAAATAATACCGACCCACCATGACCACTTATAACAAGCACATAGTGACCGAATAATCCCGACCCACCCTGACCACATATCACCAGCACATAGTGACCGAATAATACAGCCACACCATGACCACATACACACCACATAGTGACCGAATAATACCTCAACACCATGACCACATATCACCTGCATATGGTGACACAAAAATACCTCCACACCATGATCACATATCACTACCACATAGTGACTGAATAATACACCATACCATTACTGAATACAAACCATTATACTACAACCTATATTACCTCAATACAGTGACCATACAGTAATGGATACCAGCTGTACACTCTGCAGACATATAATCGATTACAGTAAAGTTACATCCAGGGACTTACAGGAGACGTCTCTGAAGAGTTTTCTCTTTCTCTTCTCCATCTGGCCCAGACCACCACAGCGTCTTCTCCCGGCCACGACTCTTACCTATATAATTTACAAAATAAGCATCTTAGACTCCTCACTTTATCATTTTTTCTTTACCAATTCCTATCTCTATACAAACTTCTCATCTATAGCGCCCCAAATTGTAGGTACACAGTGCAAACACTGCAGTAGGTACACCCCCAAACTAGGTAGGCAGTCCTCAATTAGGTAGGTGTATAGCGCCCCATTAGGTAGGTAAACTTATAGGTCCCCCAATTGGTAAGTATATCGGTCTCCTATTAAGTAGATAGGTAGTTATATTGTCCTCCCCATAAGTAAAAATATAGATCCCTATTATGTCGTTATATAAGCCCCTGTAGGTAATTTGCCCCCTGGTAGCCATGTAGTAGGCCCCTGTAGCCAGGTTGTAGCCCCCTGTAAACAGATAGTAGCCCCTGTAGCCAGATAGGTGCCCCCTGGATCCAGTTAATTGCCCCCTGTAGCCATGTAGTTGCCCCCTGTAGCCAGATAGTCGCCCCCTGTATTCAGGTAATTTCCCCCTGTAGCCATGTAGTAGCCCCCTGTAACCATATAGTAGCCCCTGTAGCCATGTAGTAGCCCCCTGTAGCCGTGTAGTAGCCCCCTGTAACCAAGTAGTTGCCTCCTGTAGCCAGGTAGTTGCCACTTGTAGCCAGGTAGTTGCCCCCTGTAGCCATGTACGGTAGTAGCCCCTTGTGGCCAGGTAATTGCCCCCTGTAGCCATGTAGTAGCCCCCTGTAGCCATATAGTAGCCCCTGTAGCCATGTAGTAGCCCCCTGTAGCCAAGTAGTAGCCCCTGTAGCCAGGTCGTAGCCCACTGTAGCCATGTAGTAGCCCTCTGTAGCCAGATAGTAGCCTCCTGTAGCCAGGTAATTGCCCCCTGTAGCCATGTAGTAGCCCCCTGTGGCCAGGTAATTGCCCACTGTAGCCATGTAGTAGCCTCCTGCAGCTATTGATAATAAAATAAAAAAAGGTACTCACCTCGAGGATCGAGGATTAAGTTTAAATAGTGGCATCAGTAGTACTGTCTGACCGGACCTCTTTCCCCTGATGACGCCATTCTTTTGGCGAAACATGTCGGGGAGGTCAGGCTACACTTTTTAAATTTTTGCGCTAACTTTTCCTTATGTCCCGCCGCAGTGTTTTCTCACTGATGACTTAAATTGACCCATTAATCTAGGGACCACTGTCCGAGTTAGAACCCCCTATTTTTGAGATAGGAACAATACACTTTATATAGGGATACCGTCATCTTACCTATGTGTTCATAGATGGTAGGAAATAGGATGTAATTAATGTTGCAGTGATTAATTTCCTAGCTTAAGGAAGGTAAATTTATTAGTAGGTATTACATAGGCAATAGGAGGGAAATTAGTGCAAATTTTTAATTACTTTAGGTTAAAAATGCTGTTTTAAGTATAGGTATTATTAAAAGTTAAGTATTAGTTGGTCTATTATAGAGAAAAATAGAGTTTAAAGGGGTTTTGCCACGAAGTGAGTTCCTTACCTCTTATCTGCTCAGGGGAGAATATAAACAAAGCATGCTGAGTCATGAACGGCTGCAGGGGTGAGAGGGAGGGGGTGAGCAGAGAGCAAGGAAGCAGGGAGCGTCTCTAAAGTTTACTCAATAACATTACAACAGTGGATTCTCTATACAGCAGAAAGCCTCATACACTGCACTTTCTCCCCAGCCCCTTGCAAGCACCTTCATGTTCCCTGTCATCAGATAAGAAGTGCAAACACGCAAGCGCGGCCAGATCAGCTCCCTGTCAGCTCCTGGTCGTGTCTAATGTAAACTTTCAGGAAACTAAGGGGGACTGAGCAATGCTGTAGCTCTCACAGGCTTCACTTTTTGTAATCACATATATTTAGAAAAGTGATTAAATACCCATTTTGGAGGATCCCACGTCAACATTACATCGTGGCAAAACCCCTTTAAGTTTGCCTATGGCAAAATAGTTAATAAGGTACAGAGATGGGACTTGCACCTGTCAGACTTTGATGGCGTTATTAGGGGATGTTCACACGGCGTTTTGGATACAATTTTGGATACGAAAAACGCATTCAAAAACGCTCCGTAAATTGCATCCAACACGCATCCAACATGCAGGTGCGTGTTTGGCTATGTTTTGGCTGCATCAGGATCGCACCCCATAGTTTTAAATAGGGCTCCTGCTGCATCAAACGGATCAAGAATTGACAAAATTCTTTGAATGGATCCAAAAGACGCAAGTAAACACGCATCAGTGGTCATTGGTCTGAACACTGATGCGTGTTTTACATTGAAAGCAATGTAATCACACTGCACATTGTTAGATGCGTGTTTGGGTCCATTTAGGGTATGAAACACAGATCCAAACACGTATCTAAAAACGAATCCCAACACGGAGTGAATCTGCCGTGTGAACATACCCTTATTGTTATGCCATCAAAGTCTATGGTGGGAACACCCCTTTAATTACAAACCACTTCCATTTTCTCTGTGCATTTTTGATGCTGTTGAGAAATGCTTGCAGTAACACAACGTAGGAACCCAGTTTTAGTGCCAAGGATGATTTTAGGAAGTAGGAACTGTGCAAAGCAGAGAACCCCTTTAAGGCTGTGTCCACACAGCAATGTTAAAATGCCGTCCAAATTCCAATGGAATTTTAACATCGCTGGATCCGGAACGTAAGGGAATCCGACGTCAATCTGGCAGAAGATCTGACAGGTTTGGAAATTTGCCGGAAAAAAAAATCAGTGCTGTGTAGACTACAGCATAGATTTTTTTGTTGCTGTCTATGGGGCTCAGGTTCTAAATACTTCATCCGCCGAAAGTCCGACTAACAGCCTGTGCTGTGTAGACAAAGCCTATTAGTGAATAATATTACAGGCAGTCCCCGACTTATGTCGTTCCGACTTACGTCTGTCCCCTAGTTACGACCGGGGACCGGCACGACGCAAGCCAGGGACAGCCGACAGCGTCCGGGCGCTGTGGCCCGGCCGCTGTCAGTGATCTTCGCAGCTGTATGCAACCCCAGGGAGCGCATACAGCTGACTCTCCCGTCCGTGTCGGCGTGTGGGCACTGCTATGGCCCGGGCACCAGCGGGGATCGCTTCGGCTGTATGCGACTCCTCCCGGAGCGCATACAGCGGAAGACTCTATTGCGGAGCAGAGAGCGAGCGCTCCCTGCTCCGCAATAGAACTCCGGAAGGCCGCAAGCAGACTTGCGACCTTCCGGAGTCTCCGGCACAGGCAGCGCGCAATGTCATCACGCTGCCTGCGCAGCCTGATGACATCACCGGCCTGTGCCAGAAGACCAGGAGTCAGAGGTAAGCCTCGGAGCAGTGGGGGAGTGAGGTGAGTATTTGTATTTTTTTTTTTAATAAGCCCTATCTATACCTGCCTATGCGGGGACCTATACCTGCTATGGGGGACCTATACCTGCCTATGAGGGGACCTATACCTGCCTATACCTGCTATGGGGGACCTATACCTGCCTATGAGGGGACATATACCTGCCTATACCTGCTATGGGGGACATATACCTGCCTATACCTGCTATGGGGGACATATACCTGCCTATGAGGGGACATATACCTGCTATGGGGACATATACCTGCCTATGAGGGGACATATACCTGCCTATACCTGCTATGGGGGACATATACCTGCCTATGAGGGGACATATACCTGCCTATACCTGCTATGGGGGACATATACCTGCCTATACCTGCTATGGGGGACATATACCTGCCTATGAGGGGACATATACCTGCCTATACCTGCCTATGAGGGGACATATACCTGCCTATACCTGCTATGGGGGACATATACCTGCCTATGGGGGACATACCTGCCTATACCTGCAATGGGGGACACAAACCTGCCTATGGGGGACATACCTGCCTATACCTGCTATGGGGGACATATACCTGCCTATGAGGGACCATATACCTGCCTATACCTGCTATGGGGACTTATACCTGCCTATAATTACACACCATACAAATACACCATACATATACACCATACATGTACTAAATATATTGGTTCCGACTTACATACAAATTCAACTTAAGAACAAACCTACAGTCCCTAACCCGTATGTAACCCGGGGACTGCCTGTATATACCAGACAGGAGTGACACTGTTTTTAGATACAGGATAAACCTTTATAGAAAAAAACATTCACAGCAGGCTGGAAAGCGAAATGGATGGATTAGGTTTACTAGACGTGTATGTCCTGCTGACATCTAATGGACAACATAAAAATTACACCATGTTTCATGTAATGCGTCACAGTACAATCCCCTAAAATGTGTTATGAGCGGTTAGAGAAACGTTTTACCAGTGTTCTGGTGCTGCAGACAGTTCTGCTTACATATATAATTTTAGTCCACAGGGTGTTCAGGTAATTACAGCTTAGACTCTGTAATTAGTGTTATGGCTCCTAGTCATTAAAACAGCTGCATGTGCAGCGCAGTCTACCTACAGGGCTTAGTGGAGCCCATGATGAGACCTAATCTTCACACATTTTATTCACTCTGTCAAATTGTTAAAGGGAACCTGTCCCATCGAGCATGTCTCCTGATCTGCGGCCAGTATGTGGTAATAATAATAATCTTTATTTATATAGCGCCAACATATTCCGCAGCACTTGGTAGAGCGAGAGAAGCAGAGACGATTGATATATAGATCCGTCAGATATAATTCATTATAACTTGTAATGTATTAATTTAAATCCCTGCCTATTTTGGGTTAAGGAGTCTAGTGGCAGTGTTCTCAGTGATTGACAGCTCCCTCTGTGTGCACACTCATACAGGGATGGCTGTCAATCACTCATAGCACCGCCCACCGGACTCCTTACCCCAGAATAAGCAGGGATTTAAATGCATGTTCTCCTGAATTTTTCCCAACCTACTTATATATCAGCTCTATAGCATGCTGCCAGCAGATCTGATAGCACAGGCAGGGCCGGGACGACGGGTAGGCCAAGGTAGGCGACCGCCTAGGGCGCCTACCTCTGCCTATCCCTAAGGGCGCGGGCAGGCCCCGACCCTCGCCGGGCTCCAGGCCGCTGCCATGGGCCTGAAGCGCCGGCGGTCTCTGTGACCGGCTTCTTTTGGAGCAGAGAGCGAGCGCTCCCTGCCCCGCAGCCCAGTGTCGGGCCCGCTCCCCGGAGGATCGCTGGATCATCCGGTGAGCCGCAGGGCCAACACAGCGGGCCGCCGGGTCCTCAAACGCTGATGAACCCGCTGGCTCCATGTGGCGCTCAGCTGGCAGCGTCGCGATGAAGTGATGTCATCGCGATGCTGCTCTCCTCGGGCGCATAGCGCGTCACAGGCCGTGCGCCCGAGGAGCTGCCGGAGGAGCGTCCGGCGCTGGGGGCGGGGCCCGAAGAGGAGCCCGGGCAGCAGGTAAGTATGAATGTTGTTGTTTTTACCTGCCTGTAGCCTCTATAAGCCCGCCTGGGGCCCCCAAACGCCTCTCTGTAGCCCCTATATGCCTGCCTGTGGCCCCTATAAGCCTGCCTGTAGCCCTATAAGCCTGCCTGTTGCCCCAAAACGCCTGCCTGTAGCCCTATAAGCCTGCCTGTAGCCCCTATAAGCCTGCCTGTGGGGCCCCATATACCCCTGCCTGTGGCCCCCAATGCCTGGCCTGTGGCCCCATATGCCTGCCTGTAGGCCCATTTAAGCCTGCCTGTGGCCCCTATAAGCCTGCCTGTAGGCCCATAAAGCCTGCCTGTGGCCCCTATATTCCTGCCTGTGGCCCTATAAGCCTGCCTGTGGCCCCTATCCACCTGCCTGTGGCCCTATACCCCTGCCTGTGGCCCTATAAGCCTGCCTGTAGCCCCTATAAGCCTGCATTTGGCCCTATAAGCCTGCCTGTGGCCCCTATAAGCCTGCCTGTGGCCCCCATATGCCTGCCTGTAGCCCCTATAAGCCTGCCTGTGGCCCTATAAGCCTGCCTGTGGCCCCTAAATGCCTGCCTGAGGCCCCCCATCGCCTCCCTTTGAAAGCCCTTTAAGCCTCCCTGTAGCCCCTATAAGCCTGCCTGTGGCCCCATATGCCTGCCTGTGGCCCCCATATGACTGCCTGTTGCCCTATTAGCCTACCTGGAGCCCCTATAAACCTGCCTGTGGCACTCTAATCCTGCCTGTGGACCCTATATAACTGCCTGTGGCCCATACGCCGGGCCTGTAGCCCTATAAGCCGGGCCTGTAGCCTCTATAAGCCTGCATTTGGCCCCCATAAGCCTGCCTGTGGCCCCCATAAGACTGCCTGTGGCCCCCCATATCCCTTTGCCTGTAGCCCTATAAGCCTGCCTGTGGCCCCTATAATCCTGCCTGTAGGCCCTATAAGCCTGCCTGTAGCCCCAAGCTATATAAATGCCTGAGCCCCTAAAGCTAAATACCATGCCTGTGTGCCCCAATAATACTGCCTGAGCCCCTAAAGCTATATAACCTGCCTAGAGTGACCCTATGTCTATATACCTGTGAGAGTGACCCTATATCTATATACCTGTCTAACTGAGGGGGGCTTATATACCTATAATTAAGGAGTTGCTGGAATGTGAGGATTCTAAGATATTTGGTCCAATCCTCAGGGACGAGTCTGGCCGGGAGCAATCAGCATGAAGGTGTGAACCGTAAGGGGAAAAAAGGGAAAGTGAACACGCTGATCAAAAAGACGTCTCCTGTTGAGTCCCCTAAATGTAACTGCAGTGTAATCACTTAGATTTCTGCAGAGCGTCTACATACAACTAGTAATCTACCACTATCTGGTCACTGTATGGCGGTGGGTTTTGTAATCAGAGCCTGTGTACAGCTGGTAAGTCACATGTGGGGGGTTGCGTTTGGTCAGGGTCTGGCAAATTATTTGGTTTCCCTTAAGTAGTAATTGTTTTGGGTCGTGGTTTTGTAGGAGTGTTTTTAGTAACAAATCATGCGTCCGGGAGATTTGCTCCATGTAAACGGTGGATTATTCGTGACTGTTATTTATAAGGTATTTCACTGTCATACGGAGGGGAGCGATTTTGAAAAAACAAATTTGTCAGGGCTGATTTCCATGTGCAGCGACTGCTGAGGAGATGGACGGGAGCTATGTGGAATGTGCAGAAAATTAGTGACAGGACCTGGCGCAGGGGTGAGAGGAATTGGGGGGGGGGGCATTTTTTGGGGAGCAAGGGGGGGGGGGGCGCCATTGGCTGTACTCGCCTAGGGCACTAAAATGCCTTGTCCCGGCCCTGAGCACAGGCATCCTCAAACTGCGGCCCTCCAGCTGTTGGGAAACTACAACTCCCATCATTCCCTCTGTTATAGGTTATATAAATGCATGATGGGAGTTGTAGTTTCCCAACAGCTGGAGGGCCGCAGTTTGAGGATGCCTGTCCAGATAGCATGTCCAATGTAACAGGTTCCCTTTTACCCCTTAACCACCGCCCATTGTCTTTTGACGGCAGGCGGTGCAGATCGTTCTTCTGCAGCGACGGCAAAAGACGTCAATGCAGAAAGAGGAGCTTTGCTGCTCCCACCGCCGCAGCTGTGTCAGGAAGCGGAAGAAACCTAGAGCAGCCCCAGGGCTGTCTGTATAACAAGCCTGCAGTGAGGGCACACTTGGTGCTGCCCTGACTGCTGCCTGTGTCAGTATGACACATATTGTAATGTATTAGCATACATGAATATGCTAATATATTACTAAGTGTAAAAAAAAAAAAAATTGTTCATAGTTATCTCTTAATGGGATTAAAATAAAGGAAATAAAAACTAAAAAGAGTAGAAAAAATAAATAATAAAAATACATATTTTTTAAAAAAACCTTAACTTTTAAAGTGCTCTACCTGTTCCAGTAGTAATGTACCTGGATTTGCCGATCAAACGTCATAAATGTGTAGAATCTTATGGTTGTAGTGCCAAACGCCTGAAGAACACCCACGGATCTCAGGCGCATTACACAGTGCCGTGGGCGCTGTATAATGCGCTTAATTTTGCAGTGCGTCTGCTCATGCATTGAGCGCACAGGGCTTTGCCAGTTTTGGGGCTGAAAGGACACCAGAGTACTGGCACAGCCAGGTACATACATGTCGCCCTAGGTATCTATATGACCGTAATGACCTGTAGAATTCATCTAAGGCTATGTTCACACGGCTTATTTTGGGGTGTATTTCGCCACGTATTTTGCGCCGTACTGCGCTCTAATACGAGATAAATGTGCCCCAATCATTACGTTAATCCAAAGTTCTCATAGAGAACTATGAATTACGCCTCCTCTCCCCACTCATACAATACGCCGCGGGGGGGGGAGATAATTAACATGTCATTAATTCGCGGCGCGAAAGCTGCCACCCCCCCCCCTGCGTCGTGAGAGTACGCGCGATTCCTGAAGACCCAGCGTAAGTGCGGAGCATGCTGTAGGCCCCGTAATTGAGCCATGTGAACATACCCTAACAGTTTATGTAGTGTGAAATGTGAATCGCACATTCGCCACGAATAATTGGCATGTCACTTATCTCCCTGCGCGTACAATACAATCTTGTTGTACGAGCGGGGGGCCGAGGTGTAATCCATAGTTCTCTATGAGAGCTATGGATTACCGTAATTTCAGCACGCATCTCGCCCATATTAGAGCGCAAATTACATTGTGTGAACATATTTCAGCGCGTATTTCGCCGCGTTTTACGCGCCTCAATTACGTTAACTCCTAGCTCTCATAGACAGCGATGGATTATGCATCCCCCCCCCCCTCCAGTGCGTACAATACGATTGTATTGTATGCACGGGGGGAGAATTTACACGTCAATTGTTAGCGGCGGATACGCGCTGCTGACAATGAATGTCTATGGTGCCAGCCCCAGCCGCCAACCCCCCCCCCCCTTTGCTTTGGAATTCAGCGCATGGTTCCAAATCACCTGGCGTAATGCGGCGCGTACTATACGCGCCGCAATAAGCCGTGTGAACATAGCTGTAGTGTTCCTTTAACTTGATGCCGCAGTGATTTTTCTTTACATCACATTCATTTTTCTCTTTCCGCCTTCCAAGAGCCATAACATTTTTCTGTCTACTAACCGTATGAAGGCTTCTTTTTTGGGACAAAATGTACTTTTTATTGGCGCCATTGATCATGTAATGTATAGTGAAAATTCTTTGTGAATTAGAATAAAAAAAAACCATGATCCAACAATTTTTTGTAGGGCTTTCGTTTTTATGGAGTTCGCTGTTCAGTATAAATAAGTGTTATCTGTTCTCTGCAGGTTGGTACGATTCTGGTGATGGCGAATTTGCAAATTTGTAGACTTTTCGGTATGTCTTGGTACTTTTCACAAATTAAAAACTTTTCGACTTTTGTAAATTGCCGCTGCAGCACCATTTTTCTGCAGCTAACAATTTTTTGGTTTTTTAATGCAGGGACCTGAGTGAGTACTTGTTTTTTGCAGGCTAAAGTGTAGTTTTTGTTGGTACCATTTTGGGATACATGTGAATTTTTGATCACTTGTACAATTTTTTGGGAAATGCGAGATGACCAAAACCCACAAATTTGGATTTTTCTTCTTCTACAGTGTTCACAGTATGGGATAAACAATGTTATAGTTTATTGCATTAGACTTTTACGGATGTAGCACTACCCATTACTGTATGTGTAACTTTTATATTTGTAAAATGGCAAAAGGGGGTGTTTTAAACTTCTAATATTTTTTTATTTCTAAAACTTTTTTTTTCACTTGTAGTCCCCCTAGGTTACTTGACCGCTTGTGGGTGTGACTGCTGGTACACTGTTCTGCACTTTGAATATATTGCAGAAGGATGTACAAAGATGGTGCTATTACATCCTGCCTTTTACAGGCCGGAGTTCCGACGCTTGTGGGCGGGTGACACTCGAGGTGTAGGACAGCAAGGTAACGGTCTCTCCCTCCCACCCTCAACTTGTTTGTTTTGGTTGTGGTGTCTGTTTTTAACCCCTTAAGCCGAACGCCTGAAAAGTAGTTAATGACCAGAACATTTTTTTTTAGTTTTTGCCTCCTTGTGTTTCAACAGTTGTAACTTTATTTTTTTAATGACGCAGTTGTATGAGGCCTCGTTTTAATCGAAACGAGTTGTACTTTATGGGGGAATAGTTTAAGTTCACTTATAAATAATTGCAGACATTTTTTATTTATTTTTTTACATTTTTTTTTTAAAAAAACCATTCACATTTCACACTTAATAATTGTTAGAATAATTCTACAAGTTATTATGGCCATGTGGATACCAAATATGTGTAGTTTTTTTTTGTTTTGGTAATTTATGCACAATTATTTTTTATTAATTTTATTTGTATTTTATTATTTATTTTTTTTTATTCTTTTTTTTACACTTTTATGTTTTTTTTTTCTTTTTTTTTTTAAAAATCCCATGAAGAGAGAACTGTTTTACTATTTTTTTTTTTACACTTAGTAATATATTAGCGTATTCATATATGCTAATACATTATAATCTGTGTCAGTTTGACACAGGCAGTGATCAGGGCAGCATACAGTCTGTCCTGGTCACTGGCTTGTTACACAGACAGCCCTGGGGATACTCTAGGTCCCCAGGGCTGACTGTGCAGCCGTTCCCCGGGCTCTGTCGGGTGACTGGGCGTTCCGATCACCCGACCGAACAGGGAAACCCTTTGATTGTACTGCGGTGACGATCCGCCGCAATCAAAGGGTTAAAGCACCGCGGTGCGGGGGTTCCCCTGCTTCCCGGTGCTCACAGGAGATGCTCTGGGAACAGGGCTGTGAAGTACAGCCCCGATCCAAGCGTTGCTGTAGTGCCGGGCGCCGCAAAACCCGATGTCTGCAGCGACGCCAAAAGACGTCGCTGTAGACGAACGACCCGCACCAGCCAACGTCAAAAGTCGGTGGATGGTCGTTAAGGGGTTAAGGAGTCATTTTGGGAGTTTTACATGTCATGGCGGCTGGTTGCGGGTCGGGGATCCTTGGCGTTGGTGGCTAAATTGTCAGTGGGTGGTTCATCAATGGGGGCAGCCCCTTATTTGAAATTTCGGATTGATCCGGTGAAGGTGGTGGGCTTGTACAGGGTGCGACCCCTGTGAGCTGGTTTTGGTGTAGTAGCCATTAGTTGGTTGTGGTGCCCCTGAACTGGTTTACAGCTGGGGGGTAAATATGGCTGCGCATTATTACGATTCATTTCAGTAATCGGTCGCCAGATTTTTTTGTACCTCCTCCGCTCGGCATGGTTGCTCATTTTTTTATAAGGGCGCGTTCTCACTGCACAGGACAAATACCGGTCGGTTTGCCGGCGGTATTTGTCCTGTTTTGTGGCCGGCCCCACGGCCGCGCGGAGGGGGGGGGCGGCTTTTCTCTGCGATGAGCGGAGAAAAGCCCTCCCCCTTCACATTGAGAAGCACAGATTCCGTCCGGAAACCGAACGGAAGATAGTTCTTACACAATGTTTTGCGGGCGGAAAAACTGCCGGACGTAAAACCCGTGCAGTGGGGACTGCTGCACAGGTTTTCCATAGAGCACAATTGTGCTCATTTTCGGCTTGGTTTTTCAGGCGGTCGGGAAAAAAAAACCGCAAACGGCGAAAAAAGGGCCCGAGCCCCCGTGCGTGGGGACATGCCCTAAGTGTATTTTACATAGGGATATGCCATCAAAGTCTATTGTGGGAACACCACTTTAAGTGTCCTCTGAGCTCCCACAATGCTCTGCTCTCAGGTAGCAGAAAACCAGCAGAATCAGCAATTAAATTTTTGGGGGTGTGAAGGAAAAGGGAAAATAAAAGAAAAGTGAATCAAACTTTTCACAGAATTACTCCGATTACAGTTGTGGAATATGGTAAATTGTTGTATAAAAGTCAATTTTTTTTTTCTACGTTTGCAAAATGACCGAGCTGGGGCTTTGTGTGATAACAGGATGTGGTGAAGGAACATGTGCTGTGTGCAGAGCCTGAGACAGTGCTGCACTGTGCAACCCCCTCCCTCCCGCTCCTGCGCCCTCACATCCTGCTGTCATCCAGGTCAGGGGTACAAAATCCTCAGACTGGAACCTTGTCACAGGGGAGACGCCCAGCAGGATGGTAAGATGCCTCTGTATCTGGTCTCTGCAGCCTAGTGCTGGTGTCTGTGGAACGGCTTGTGTGCAGCTGCTTGTTAAGCTATTCTGCTTAGTACATAAGAAAAATCCTCAGGAGGGATTCCTGAATATAAGTGCTGGAATTGCTCTCACTGACATCCACCGCTCCTTCCCTGCTACTTATCACTTATGGGCCCTTAGTTCAAAAATTATTTAATTTGCTGATGTTTGGCAATTGGGGCCGGGGCAGATTTTTTTTTTTTCGTTTTTATAAAAACTCACAAGGAATTGCTATTTAAGCAATTGTATAATACAAGCTACAGAGCTGGAGATTTGTGTTATGGCATTTTTTTGATTTGTGTTATCTCATATGTATAACACTGAGGATAGAATGTTCCTTTTAAAAATTTTAAAAAAATTTGAACGATAAAAAAGGGACATGATGATCCCATCTTTATGTATAACAATGGGGGAGCGAAAGTATGTCCCTATTTATATGTTTTTTTACTGAGCAGGATACGAACTCCCTTCTTATATGTATAAAGAACAGCGAACGAGTGAACCCCTTTTTACAGAAGGGTTCCTTCTGGGACGAAGCCCCTGAGACCAATTAGACGCAGTGTGTGGCATATGCTCTGCGCACTGACAGGCTGAGTAGGACGAGGGGTCTCCTCTGAGTGGAACCTGTCTTGTTAAACCCCTGTATGGTCTTGTTACTTGCGCGTCAGTTTCACGGGGTTGGGAACTATTGTAGCCCAGGCCGCTGTATGGGAAAAAAACAATTTTTTTTTCAGATCCCCAGACAGGTCTTTGCCATGAGGTGCCATTTCGAACTTCCAGTGACCAGTATGAAGAGTTGGGGAGCGATAACACGAAATTTTACCACCGGGCCCCCTTATTCCCCCTGAGACCATGTAACACTAACAAGTACAGGGACACCTTAAAAGGGGAGAATGGAAAATTTGGGGCCTTTAATTTATCCTTTTCACTTAGGGGGTATCCCTTTTGTTCCCATTGTTTTAAGGTTGATGACTTTTAATTTTGGGGTTAAATTTTGGGGGGCGCACCAAATTTTACATTGTTAAAATACTAGCCGCACACTGATTTACTTTACATTTATAAAAAGTATCATTTTTCCCAGTTTTGTCTCATAAAAAAATATAATAAAATTTTTTCAAAAGGGTTGGGGGGTTTGGTATTAAATTTTTTGGGGAATATTGTATAACAATATCTTATATGTAAACAACGGGCAGCAATAGGGAAAAGCCCCTTTTCAAATAAATTTATAATATGAGCTTTTTACCCTTAATGTTTTTTCCCCCAAAATTTTTAAAAAGCATTATTTATTTTTAAATTTTTAGTTTTTAAAACGCCATTGTTTTCCAGGGCGCTGTACATTCTGGGGGTTCCATACATTACATAAGTCAAACGAGTACAGGGATAAGGGATAATGCAATTTGGGCACGACAGGGGGAGGAGGAACCTACCCCCCGAGGGCTTCAATTTTAACAAGGGGGGGAAAGGGCAGGAGGTGAGGGGCAGTGATATGAATGACCCCTATGTTTTTATTTTAATACTGGGGCAGTAGGGAAATGACCCCTATGTTATATGTATAATACTGGGGCGTGATAGGGAAACCCCTATGTTTTTTATGAAATAATACTGAGCAGTGATATGAATGATCCCTATGTTATAGAAAAATTATGAGCATTGAAAATGAATGCCCCCAATGTTTTTAAATATAAAATAAAGGCAGGAAAAGAATGACCCCTTTTTTATTTAAAAAATTGAGCAGTAAAATTGAATGCCCCAAAGTTATAGTATAAACTAAAGCAGTGATATGAATGATCCCTATGTTATATGTATAATACTGAGCAGTGATATGAATGATCCCTATTTTTAAAATGTATGCCCCCCACCCATTGATATGAAGGACCCCTATGTTATATTTTTAAAATACTGAGCAGTGTTATAAAAGACCCCTTTTTTTTAAAATGAAATAATACTGAGCATGATAAAATGACCCCTATGTTAAAATGTTTAATACGAGCATTTGATTTAAAAGGATCCCAATTTTTATTTTTAAAATACTGAGCAGTGTAAAAAAATGATCCCAAAGGTTTATGTAAAATTTACTGAGCAGGTTTTAAGGGTTTCCCTATTTTTTATTTTGAAATAGCCCTCACAGTGAAAAGAATGTTTTCCCTATGTTATATGTAAAAATACGGGCAGTAATTTATAAAATGACCCTATTTTTTATATTATAAAAACTGAGCAGTGATATGAATGATCCCTATGTTATATGTATAATACTGAGCAGTAAAAAATTTACCCCTTTTAATGTTTTTAATACTGGGGCAGTGATAGGGAAAATCCCTATTTTATATGAAAAATACTGAGCAGTGATAAAAATGACCCCTTTGTTAAAAAAATTTGTATAATACTGAGCAGTGATATGAATGATCCCTTATGTTATTATAAACCCCCTCACCCAGTGATTTTAAATGTCCCAAATTATATGTTTTTTCTAAGAAATTCAGGATTTCTTTATCTTTTTCTCCCTGTTTGTGAAAAAGGGGGAGACCAGGTTATTTAACCTTAACTGGGTGGGAAAAAAGCCCAAACATCGATTTCTGCGGTTTTGGGCCATTTCACTTCTCCCCAGACTCAACTTTTACTGTAGCTTCAGAGTAAGAAAAATTTTTAAACTACAAGGCTGGGCCTGTAGCTTTTTTAAAGCTGCCTTTGGGGTTTTGGGGCTGTATGACCACTGACGGGTTTCCCCCCTTTCAGTTAATAGGCTCTGTATACATCTGAAATTAAATTTGAGCCCCCCGGAGTGGTGGCTGCCGGGGAAAACCAAAAGAGGGCTCATGCCCGGCTTTCCCCCACCCTGACATATGGCAGTTTAAACAGTCAAAAGGGTAGTCTGATTTTTTTAAAATTTCCATTAAAAAACCAGTTCCAATCCCCCTTAAAAGGGGCATTTTTCCCAAAAAAAAATTGACTTCTTTTTTTAAACCCTCTCTTTTTTATGTTAAACACTTTTTGGGTGGGAAATTTTTTGGGTTTTTGGGTTTTTTTTTTTTTTTTTCCATATCACTTTCAGTTTTTTTTTTTATAATTTTTTAAGCCCTTTGCAGTTTTAAATTTTCCCCCACAAAGGGAAAAATAATAGCCCTGCCCACTTCCTTTTCTGTTTAGAAAGCTTTTTCCGGGAAAATTTCTGTTTCATTTCAGAAAAAGGGCAGGGTCACGCTGAAAGGAGACCCCCAATTGTGTACAGATAACACAGAATCCACCAGTCCAAAGAGGAGATGTCACAGTTTTCCCCCCTCCCCTCCCCCCACAGTAAAAAAAATTTTTCCAAAAACAACCCTATGGGCCCAGGAATCTGTTTTAAAAACCCTATGTGCATAAAGCTGCTGTAAAGTATTTTCTTGACTGCTTTTAAAAGCAGTGCAAGCAAGAAGGGTTTTCCCCCCCAAAATCATATTTTAGACGGCCAAATTGGGGAAATTTTTAAATCGGGAATTTTAAGAACGTTTGAGAGGAAAAAAAATTAGGGAATCGGGGGCCCTGGATTTAACAATTTTAAAAAAAAAAAAAAAAATTCCCGGGACAGTTTCCCATTTAATTTCATGGGCCCAAGACTACTTTTTTTAAGTAAAAAATTTAAAAAGCACTAAAAAAAACCTCCAATGCCAATGTGAAAAAAAGCTATAACTTCCTGTAGATGATATGTAGCATACAGATAATACAGATGATGTAACCATAGACAGGTTATGGATTGCACTTAAATCGGGGTTTTGCAACCTTTCAGCCTGACCCGTTTTAGGATTACTATTCATAGAGTAATCCTGGTGTCACACCTCAAATATATTGGGATGCAGAATCATTAAGTTTAACATTTATTGTGGGAAAAGTTTTTGAGGGGCTCATAAGGGACTATATACAGGAATAGGGGGTAAAAATACAATTTTTTTTAAGTGATTTTCAGCATGGATTTACTAAGGACAGAAGCTGGCAGACCAAAAAAGATCTTTTTTATGAAGAGTGAGTAGGGAAATCTGGGGTAGCGGGGCAGCCCGTGTCCTCCCCCCCCCCCCCCCTCCCGGGGCGGCTGGGAAATTGGTTTTTTTTTGACTTTGCAAAAAAGGGGTTTGACATTGTCCTCATAAGCGTCTATTGGGTAAATTTAAAGGGGGTTTTTCCAGGAATAAAAAATTTAGGGGAGGAAGCTTGCCCAAAAGAAATAATAAACCTTTTCACCAATTTATTTTTATTAAAAATTCTGCACCGTTTTTTTTTCCTTTGTGCCCCTTAGGATCCATTGTTTACAGCTTTTTCTCCAGGGGATACACCAGGGCTGAGAGTTTTTCATCCCCGGGCCCCACATGGCTCAGACATCACTTTTCCTCTCAGGCAACTACGAGTGTTCAAAAACCCCCGGGGCTGTCACTCTACTCCCGTCCCCTGTAAAAGGGTAGGTTCCCCCAAAGGCTTATTTGCCCGGGGGTAATTACACCCCGCAATTAGCTGTGTGGCCGGGGGGGGGAGTGGGGGGGGGTGGGGGGCGTGGGACCTCGCCGGCCCATAGACTTGCATTACCAGCGGTGCGTTTTACCCATAGAAATTCCCCAAAGTCACTTATTTTCCCCCTCGGCGTATTCCCGAGCAGGGGGAGGAACGTAATCCATAGTTTTTTTTTTGGGAACCCGTGATTACCGTAATGACTGGGGCATTTTCCCGCCGCAATTTGCGCATCCGGGGACGTAATTTCGGAAATGAAATATTTCCAATTTTAAGCCATTGGAAAAATTGCCTAATCCTCAATAATTAGTCAAAAATGCAAAAAAAATAAAAAAGACACCTCAATCAGGTTTTGTGCATTTTATAAAGAGAAAAAAAACAAATCCACAGGTTTGGTTCCGCAGGGGGTTTTTAACCTAGGACCCTTGTGGGCCTTTTTACAAAAACTTTACCCCAAGCTTTCTCACAATGCTTTCCCTAAACAACCCTTTTTTTGACTAGAGGGAAAATCAGGGGTTTGGGGATGTCATTTCCCGCTGGGGCAAAATGATATCAATTCAAAATAAATCACACACGCCCCCCTTTTGGGCAAAATAGCGAAGAGCAGGAGGTATGAAATGAAAATCCTGGGGAAAACCCTTTAAATTATTTGGTTAGAAAAAAACAGAGTTTTAATTGGGTTAAAAACGGATCGTACTCAGAGAGTGGGGGTAAAAAGACTCCTACCTTTAATTGGGCCCCCCCCTTTTAAGTGGTGAACCCCAGGGGGTCAGTAAGGGGTACTTTTAAATTTTCCCCCCCCCGTATTTTTAATAAATTGTGGAGGGGGTTGATAGCATGTTTCCCTTTTTGCCCGACGATACCAAGCTCAAGCTATGTAGTTCAGGGGAATCTATCAAGCAGACCTGATCACATTGCGTGTTTTGGGGACCAATTTGGGAAATGAGGGTTTAAAAGTGAATAAATATAAAGTTCTTTCATCTTAGTTTCTGATAATCTGCAGGGATCAAAATGTCCTAGGGGGGGAAAAAAATGGGGAGAGTCGGGTTGAAAGGGTCTGTGCCTACTTGTAATCATAGATGACAGAACAACAGCAGTGTCAATCAGCTGCCCTAAGGCAAGGGAGGGGAAAAAAACGTGTAAAAAAAGAAAGGGAAAAAAACCTTTGGGGGCAGGGGGTTTGGGTAAATTTCTTAAATGGGAATAAAACCCTTGGGGCCCGGCCTTACCCTTTGGGAAAAAGCTGGGGAAGTTCTAGGCTTCAGTTTACAGAAAAGTATGTACTGGAGGTAGACAAAGTGCAAAGACGAGCAACCAAACTAATAAGGGGAATAGAGAATCTTAGTTATGAGGAGAGCTTCAAGTAATTGAACTCCGGAGAGACATGATTAATTTATAGATGTATATAAATGGCCCCTACAAAAAGTATGGGGGAAAATTATTTCATGTAAAACCCTCCTTTTATAAACGGGGGGACTTCCCTCCGTCTGGAAAAAAAGGGGAATTGGGGCACATTATGAATTCGAAGGCGTATTTTTTGTTTACTTGCCGCCGACAATCCAGTTCTAAATAGGTTTAGAAGAGTGTAGAATATGACAGTATGAAGCTTTTTGGCGCAAACTTTGTATGGGCATAGAGTGTAATGTGCATAACTTTGAGAGATATATGAAAGAAGGCGCTCTGAAGTGAAGTGTTGAGTCTCATTTTCAGTGTATAATGCACCTGAATGTTTGATAGTGGTTTTTTTGTGATTAAAAATGGAATCTAAAGTTCAAATCGCCTCGCATGTGTGTTTGGCACATAACAAATTATAATACCCAAAACATTTTAAAAAGGCTAATACGCTGCGAGAACTCCCTTTCCCCACTATGGTTTCCCCTCCCCCACTGTTCATATAAAATCTCACCTGATTCCAGAGCAGCCCTGTAGGAACCCCCGCCGGTTAAACCAATTTTGTTATTAACTGACCCAAGTCCAGGTTATAGTTTGGTTATTTTGGGTTTTTTGGGGTTAAAATTTTTTTTTTTGGGGGGGGGAGGAGGAGGGGGGGGGGTAGGGCAGAAATTTATTATTTGCCATGCAAGAGTCTCACTTTACCTCAAATTTTCTCATAATTCGTTAACTCTATTTTCTATAATAGTTATTTTTTGTTTTATATTGTGACTGATATCCTTTTAAAGATTTACTATTTTATTCCTAGCCCGTTTTCACACGGCTTATTCAAGCCAAATTGCGAGCCGAATTGCGCTCGGAAAATTTACGGCTTGAATAAGGGGGGGGCGGGGGGGGCGCGGCCCGCCGGCCCATAGACTTGCATTATCCACGGCGCGTATAGCGCCTGGATAATTGCAGTACTTTCCTCCCCCCCGGCGATTCGCTGAGCGGTGAGGAGCGACGGAATCACTGTTCTCTATGAGAGCAGTGGATTACCTGATTACTGCGACGGATTGGAGCCTACTAAATTTTGCAAATCCGGCGCGAAATTAGGTTTCCAATCCGCGGCGAAATAAGCCGTGTGAACGGCCCCTATGATGACATATATATTTTGTATGATTTGTTTGTTGTAAGCTGACGCTACCTTGTTTCTCTTGTGCTCAATTCTGTTTAGATATTTAAAACTTTGAATAAAAATTATGTTAAAAAAAAAAAAAAAAAAAGGCCAAAGATAGGCTGGAAATAAAAGTCATTAGAATAGCATGTCAGTGAAAAGAAACTATGGGACTGACAGGCAGACATATGTCAATGTGCTCTGCCTGAGCCTGAGGAGTCGAAGTGGAGCTGGATTTGCTGTTAGGCAAAAAAATGTCCAATATTTCTCACCTTCCACCAGTACAATAATAAAAAGTAATTTATTATAATTATCAAACTATGTAAAATTCAATTATTTAAATGTACAAATGTTATCATATGAAATTAATATAAAGATATATAATATCCCAAAAATATTAAAATATCTCCGATAAAATTTATTTAAAATGAATAGAATCTAAAACTAATTTTACATTAAATAACCCACTGATTTTGTTGTTCAGATTTTTATTTTTATTTTTACTACATTGAATTTGAAATGTATTTTTGCTGCTCTCACCCTTCATTCTACATACAGCAAGAGCCAGCACAGCACAGGTATTGCTGGGACCTGTGGTCCTCCAAGCAGGATCAGTCCTATAGTTTCTATTCATTGACATGCTATTCTAATGACTTTTCTTTTACAGTCATATGAAAAAGTTTGGGCACCCCTATTAATCTAAATCATTTTTAGTTCTAAATATTTGGGTGTTTGCAACAGCCATTTCAATTTGATATATCTAATAACTGATGGACACAGTAATATTTCCGGATTGAAATGAGGTTTATTGTACTAACACAAAATGTGCAATATTAGTTATTAGATATATCAAATTGAAATGGCTGTTGCAAACACCCAAATATTTAGAACTAAAAATTATTTAGATTAATAGGGATGCCCAAACTTTTTCATATGACTGTATTTCCAGCCTGTCTATAACCTTTATACAACCTTTATAATGCACCAAAGTTTTGATATGCGCCAAACACACAGGCGAGGGGCGGGAACTTTAGACACCATTTTTATTCACACAAAAAACACTTTCATACATTCAGGTGCATTATACACTGAAAACGAGGAGCGATAATTCACTTCGAAGCGACTTCTTTCATATGTCTCTCAAAGTTTGGCGCATTACACTCTATGCCCATACAAAGTTTGGCGCATTAAGCTCTATGTAATGCGCCAAAAATCTTCATACTGTCGTATTCTACACTCTTCTATATCTATTTAGAACTGGGTTGTCGGCGCCAAGTAAAAAAAAAAAATACACATTCGAATTCATACATTTTGCCCTTAATCTCCAGAGGAGAAAAGCATTCTTCACCATTAGAACTATAAATCTGTGGAATATCCTGCCTGAGGAGCTGGTCACAGCAGGAACAGCTGAGGGTTTCAAGAAAGGCTTAGATAACCACTTACTACTAAATAATATTAATACTTATATAGCTGTATAAAATGTGTAGATCCAGTCTGATGGCAATTTTGGGAGCAGAAATTAAATATTCTTTTAGGGCAGATTGGTTCTTGCCTTATGGGGTCCAAAGTTTTCATCAGTAGGGAAACTAAGCTTAAAAATTCCCTCTACTCCTCCCTTCATCCACATTTTTCCCCAACCTTGCGTGAACTTGATGAACATATGTCTTTTTTCAAACATACTATGTAATTGCACCGTGGCTTTGTGGCATATTCTGGGGTTGCATGAAGAGGCTGTGGCTTTTGGGCATATCTTATAGAAAGGGTGTAGTTTATGCAAATTTTGGGGCGGTGCACACAATTCTTAAATCTACCTGGAGGCTACTTTTAAAAGTTGGCAAGTATGCTTTAATTGTTGCTACTTACACGATCTCACAAAAGTAAGTACACCCCTCACATTTTTGTAAATATTGTATTATATCTTTTCATGGGACAACACTGAAGATATGACAATTTGATACAATGTAAAGTAGTCACTGCACAGCTTGTATAAAGCTATGTTCATACGGCGTAATTGTGGGGTGTACAGTACGCCCCGCAATTACGCCGGGTGTTTAGGAGTCGCACTGATACGCAAGTGGGGAGAGGAGGCGTAATCCATAGTTCTCTATGAGAACTGTGGATTACCGTAATTTCGGCGCGCATCTCCATGTATTAGAGTGCAAATACGATGCGAAATGCGCGCCGAAATTTACCTGAGTGAACATACCCTAACAGTGTAAATGTGTTGTGTGTTCAAAGTATGATCTTGTACTGTGTTAGCCATAGAAAGCAGCAGCAGAGTGAAGAATTCAGGCAATACCTTCTAGAGTAGGGGTGTCAAACTCTGGCCTGTGGGACAAATTTGGCCTGCCAGACTATTTAAATTTTGTATTACAGGTGGCCCATGCGAGGGCACTTCGTGCTGTAGTGATGTCGCTAGGCAGTGTTATCCGGGGCCGGTGCCCAGATAAAACTGCTGCTGCCCCGAACCTGAGGTCGCTGAGTTCCGAGCCGCTGCTATTGGCCCAGAGCAGCGCCAGTCTCTTCAAGTGTATGTGCGACCAATGGACATACATACTTGGACACATATACACTTGAATGCTGCCGCAAAGCAGAGAGCGAGGGGTCGCAAGCAGGCTTGTGGCCCTCTGGAGTATCCAGCACAGGCGGCATGAGTATGTCATCACACTGCCTACGCAGCATGATGACGTCACACTGCCTGTGCGGGAAGACTGGGAGCAGCGTGAGCTTCAACAGGGGCACAGGAAAGAGGTGAGTACTGTTAATTTTTTTATTTGTAATTTGCCCTGTAAAACTATCATTCTGGTGGGACCTAGTGTATATCTACAATACTGGGGGACCTATTACATATCTACCATAGTGGGGGACCTATTATATATCTACCATACTGGGGGATTTATTACATATCTACTATAGTGGAAGAGATATTACATAGCTACCATAATGGGCGGCAAATTACATTGCTACCATAATGGGGGACCTATTACATATCTACCATACTGGGGGACCTATTACATATCTACCATAGTGGGAGACCTATTACATATCTACCATACTGGGGGACCTATTACATATGTACCATACTGGGAAACCTATTTCATATCTACCATACTGGAGGTTCTATTAAATATCTACCATACTGGGGGACCTATTACATATCTACCATAGTGGGAGACCTATTACATATGTACCATACTGGAGGTTCTATTAAATATCTACCATACTGGGGCTAACATATTACATATCTTATACCATATGGAGGAAAAAACACCTATTACATATTACCATATGGGAGAAACAATACCTATATTTTCATATCTACCATACTGGAGGTTCTATTAAATATCTACCATACTGGGGGACCTATTATATATCTACCATACTGAGGGACCTATCATATATCTACCATACTGGGGGAGCTATCATATATCTACCATACTGGGGGACCTATCATATATCTACCATACTGAGGGACCTATCATATATCTACCATACTGAGGGACCTATTATATATCTACCATACTGGTGGACCTATCACATACCTACCATACTGGGGGACCTATTACTTATATATCTAGCATAAAGGGGGCCCTATATAACTATCAATTTACTTGGAGACCCTATATACCTAACAAATTAGTGGGGGCCCTTCAAACCTTGCCATGCTGACCTATATACCTACCTATCTATTTTAGTCTGTTTTGGGGGAGGTCCACCCTATTGAGGGGGCCTAAATACCTACATTTCTACTGTAGGGGACTATATAAACTACCTTTAGTGGGCCATATATAGCTGTCTACATACTGAGGGGGCCTATATACCTACCTACCAAGGGTACCTTTATACCTCGCTAGTAATGGGACTTATATACTTACCTTCCAAGGGGCTATATACCTACCTACTGAGGAGACCTATATACCTACCTACTGGGAGGGGGCCTATATAGCTACCTAATGGGGGCCTATAAAGGTATGATGGGTGACTCCCCATCACCCACAACAAGCACCTGGCTTTCCTATTGTAGGAAAGCAGGTTGCTGTCAGGATGGGATGTCACCATGCTTTCCTGTATAATGCCCATTTGTAAGGGTGTCATATAACCCCCCCCCCCCCCAGTAGGTAGGTCGGTATATATGTGCTGGAAAAGTGAGGATTCTAAAATGTTTGTGTGGTAAATTCTGCAGAGACGAGTCGTGGCCGAAGTCATCATGGCGGTCTGGTCTGGATTGAGAAATAAAAGGAAAGTGAACAACTCTAATCAGAGGAGACGTCTACTTTGAGTCACTAAATGTAACTGCACTGTAATCACATATCTTTGCAGAGCGCCTACATACAACTAGTAACTACCACTATCTGGTTACTGTATGGCGGTGGTATATGTCTGCAGAGTCTGTGTACACTGGTTATCTATCACTATATGGTGACTCTATGGTGGTAATATGTCTGCAGAGCCTGTCTACACTAGTTATCTACCATTGTATGGTGACTGTATGGTGGTAATATGTGTCTGTAGAGCACCTGTGTACAACTGATGTAGTGGTCACATTTGGTCATGGTCTGGCAGTATTATTTGATCCCTAAAGGGGTTTTCTCAGTACAGGCTTTCACAAGGCATCTTGACCTTTCTCTTACAGCTTCAAATCCAGGGGTGGGTCTCTCTTCCCAGAATGTCTGCAGAGCTGTCACCTCCCAACACAAGCTCCTTGTATCCAGAACACCTGCATTGCTGTAAACATTTATACATACAGCCTGAACTGATGAAACAAATGTGAGGAATGCACTCTGCTCCCCCCTCTGTTATCAGGCAGGAGGTAGAGGGCTGTGTTATATGGGGGTGTTATATCTGGTAGCTAAATAGTAATTGCCCAGATCCTTCACATAGAGCTGTCACTGTGAGAGGAGCAGAGAGGAGCTCAGGCAGCCTTTCTTATACAGCTCAGAGAGAGTGAAAGACAACAAGAACATAGAAACAGAAACGGCCAGCACAGAAAGCCACTTTCAGTTTAGTTTCCACACAGCTCAGAGGGAAGAGTGCAGGCAGCCAATCACACAGGGGGTGTGTTCCAACCAGGGTTGAACTAAATATCAGGCAGCCAATCACAGCAAAGGGGGAATGGCCTAACCCCAGGCTTCAGATTTAGCTCTAGACAGTCACAGATTAGCTCACAGTTGCTATACTAAATGATTTAGGTAATGCAAACCAATTGCAACAGTGCTTATTTTTACTGTCCCCATCATTACAGATATGATCTTTTTAGCGAGAAAACTCCTTTAAGTAGTGTTATGATTGGGTATTGGTATTGTAGGCCAAACAAATGGCAGATAGGCCATCAATAGTTAATCAGTTGGGTGCTGACACTCAGCAACCACACAGATCAGCTGTACCAAAGGGACACATGCTGCAGAGGGAGGTGCAGTGCTATGAAGCAGTGTTGTAGAGCGGTATCATTTACTGTGAATGAGGGCTGCGCTGCAGTACCCTGAGCCACAACACAGGGGATGTAACGTGCTTTGGCTTCACTTCACTTGTGTGCTACTACCAGAAGCGGCGCTGATACGGAGTGCCCGGCCAAGGCCAAATTGTTGGTCTGTCCAGGATCGGTCATCATTATATTTTTCTCAGGATTACCCCTTTAAAGGGGTTGTCTCACTACATTGATTCATCTTGCCTCAGTCCTGTTTTCTTGTTTTCATTTTGAATTCAGGGGCGTGTAATTGCTTCTACTAGGCTGCAGTAGAAGCCAGGTCTGTAGCTATAGCAACCAGTGCTGGCAGCCTGTCATGAGAGATTGAACAGGTCTGTAGCTATAGCAACCTGAGGAGCGGATGCAGCCCATACAAGAGGGGATATCTAGGAATAGGTAGGAAACTGTTAATGGACACATATTGCAAAGTGACTTGTTTTTGTAAGATCTCTAACATAAAAATAAATTCTTGTAGTGAGACAACCCCTATAAGTTTGTTTCCATATGAAAAGGTTCATCTTTATATCTGTTAAGAAGGAAATACTTTTTTAATTGTAATTTTTTTAGTAAATATTCAGGTCGGCCCACGACTTTGTCCAAATTTTTACTTTTAGCCCACTGACTGTTTGAGTTTGACACCCCTGTTCTAGAAGCTAACTGAGTATATTTGATGGTAAGCTTCCAGAATACTAGCTCTCTTCATCAGACTTGATATTATACAAGAAATGAACATTCACAGACTTTTTATACACATGAGACGGGGAAGGGGGGGGAGGGCTCATACATAGGGGGACATGTATGAAAACTGTCTTAGTGTAACTATATGAAATGCAAGGGGAGCTCTGATTGGTTGCTATGGGCAATAAAGAAAGTCTTACATCTAGACAGTTTTCATACATGAGGCCCATAGTGTGACATGAAGCTGGCATGAATATTAAGCCCATATTGCAACATTTTACATTTTTACATTAACTTATTTTCCCATTCCCTGCCTTTACTTTTCATCTTAAAATGTCCCATTAAAACAGCGACTTGCAAATCATCAATAGAGTGGTCTTCTCTGGAGAAATGTGTGGCCACTTGGAGATCTGCTGCTGCTATGAATAGTGAATCTGTGGGAGTTCAACTGAGTCTCTGCCCTGCTTCCCCCACATAGAGGACTGTGGGGGGCGTTACACATGCATTATCAGATACTCCATGTTGGAAGGTCTGCAGCAAAATGTCCCTCCAATTTTCCACCAGTTCTGCAGGCAGGATGAGGTGCCATTTTCTGTTGGCGCCTTCAGGGCACTCCGGACAATTCGTTGTTGGTTAAGTGGTTGCCAAAAAGAAAGGAGAAGAGAGTCTGTTATTGTGCCCTAAAAATAACTCAACACAAAGCTATCAATGTCTCAACCGCTGGCAACAAAAATGAGTACACCCCTTAGTGAAAATGGACAAATTGTGCCCAATTTGTAATTTTCCATCCACAGTGTCATGTGACTCAATGTTACTAGATCTCAGATGTGAATGGGGAGCAGGTGTGTTAAATTTGGTGTTATTGCTCTCACACTCTCTCATACTGGTCACTGGAAGTTCAACATGGCACCTCATGGCAAAGAACTCTCTGAGGATCTGAAAAAAAGAATTGTTGCTCTACATAAAGATGACCTAGGCTATAAGAAGATTGCCAACACCCTGAAACTGAGCTGCAGCACAGTGGTCAAGACCATACAGTTGTTTAACAAGACAGGTCTCAGAACAGGCCTCACCATGGTCGCCAAAGATGTTGAGTGCACATGCTCAGCATCATATCCAGAGAATGTCTATTCAAAATAGACGCATGAGTGTTGTCAGCATTGCTGCAGAGGTTAAAGGGGTGAGGTTAGCTTGTCAATGCTCAGACCATATGCCCCACATTGTATCAAATTGATCTGCATGGCTGTCGTCCTAGTAGGAAGCCTTTTCCAAAGATGATCCACAAGAAAGCCCGCAAACGGTTTGCTGAAGACAAGCAGACTAAGGACTTGGATTACTGGCACCATGTCCTGTGTTTTGATGAGACCAAGAGAAATTTATTTGGTTCAGCTTGAGTCAAGCGTGTGTGGCGGCAACCAGGTGAGGAGGACAAAGACAAGTGTGGTGGTGGGAATGTCATGTTTTGGGGCTCCATGAGTGCTGCCATCCGTGGGGAGCTACAGGTCATTGAGGGAACCAACCAACATGTACTGTGAAATACTGAAGAAGAGCTTGGTTCCCTCTTTTCGGAAACCAGGCCGTAGGGCAATATTCCAACATAACGACCCCAAACACCTACAAGACGACCTCTGCCTTGCTAAAGAAAATGAGGGTAAAGGTGCTGGACTGGCCAAGCATGTCTCCAGACCTAAATCCTATTGAGCATCTATGGGGCATCCTCAAATGGAAGGTGGAGGAGCACAAGGTCTCTAACCTCCGTGATTTCGTCATGGAGAAGGGAAGAGGATTCCAGTGGCTGCAACCTGTGAAGCTCTAGTGACCTCCATGTCCAAGAGAGTTAAGGCAGTGCTGAAAAATAATGGTGGCCACACAAAATATTGACATTATGGGCACAATTTGTTCGTTGTCACTCACTTTTGTGCCAGCGATTTAGACATTGACGGTTGTGTGATGAGTTATTTTGAGGGCACACTAAATTTACACTGTTAGGGTGCGTTCCCACGGCATAGGACAAATACCGGACGGTTTGCCGGCCGGTATTTGTCCTGTTTTGCGGCTGTCCCCACGGCCGCGGGGGGTGGGGGGAGGGGGCAGTTTTTCTCCGTGATGAGCGAAGAAAAGCCCTCCCCCTTCACATTCACAAGCACAGATTCCGTCCGAAAACCGGACGGAAGATTGTGCTTCTACAATGTTTTTCGGCCGGACCGCCGGCGGAAAAGCCGCCCAACGGAAAACCCGTGCAGTGGGGACTGCTGCACGGTTTTCCATAGAGCACCATTGTGCTAATTTTCGGCCGTTTTTTCAGGCGGTCTGAAAAACCGCAAACCGGCTGAAAAACCGTCCGAAAACCCGTGCAGTGGGGACATGCACTTATACAAGCTGTACACTGACTACTTTACATTGTGTCAGATCTTCAGTGTTGTCCAATGAAATGATATAATACAATATTTGCAAAAATATGAGGGGTGTACTTACTTTTGTGAGATACTGTTTGCTGCTGCTTTAGTTCATTGTCATTTGGTGGGGCCCTATCTCATTTTGCTATGGGGCTCTATGAATTCTAGTTATGCCCCGGTGGTGAGGTATAGTCCTGTGGTGATATCACCAAGGAGGAAGGTCCCAGCACGGCTCTCACCAGATAAATTTCTTACTACAATGTCTGCAGCTCCATCTTGTGTTGTTGCCTGCTGTTACCTATCAGATCCTGATGATGGTAAGAAAATTCCAGCTCCTCACATGACAAGGACACTTACAGTAAAGACTTAGGGAGACATGTATGAATTGAATGCATCAAAGTAAATTTTCTCATCTGTTTTTCAGTGTATAATGCGCCTGAATGTAAGACAGTGGTTTTTGTGTGTTCATAAATGGTGTCTGAAGTTCATTGCACTTCGCCTATGTATAATGGCTATGATTAGGCTGGAAATAAGAGAAAAGTCAATAGAAGAGCATATCAGTGAATAGAAATTATGGCACTGATCCTGCTTGGTGAACCACAGGTCCCAGCAATACCTGTGCTGTGCTGGCTCTTGCTGTATGTAGAATAAAGGGTGAGAGCAGCAAAAGTAAATTTAAAATTTTATGTAGTAAAAATTAAAAATGTAAAAATCTGAACAACATCATCAGTGCTTTATTTAATGTAAAATTAGTTTTAGATTCTATTAATACATTTTATAGGAGATATTTTTATATTTTTGGGATATTATATATTTTTATATTAACTTTACATGATAAATTTTTTTTATTAAATGTAAATAATTGAATTTTATACAGTTTGATAATTATCAGAAATCACTTTTTATTTTTGCACTGGTGGAAGTTGAGAAATAAGGGACAATTTTTGCCTTAATAGCAAATGTAGCTCCACTTCGACTCCTCAGACTCAGGCAGTTAACATTGCGATAGCTCTGCCTATCCGAGCAGTAATGCGCCTAGTTTTGCTGAACTACATTCATATATGTGTCTAAGGCCTCGTTCACACGGCTTATTCTGGGACTGATTCCAGCCGTACTGCGCGCCGGATTTGCTCTGCAGTACGGCTCCAATCCGTCTCTGTCATTACGTTAATCCACAGTTCTCATAGAGAACTATTGATTCCGTCTCTCCTCCCCGCTCGGCGAATCCGCCGTGGGGGGAGAAAGTGACATGCACATTGTTTACGGCGTGTACGCGCCATGAATAATGAGTGTCTATAGGGCCGGCGAGCTGCCGTCCCCCGCCCTGCCCCTGCTGTACGGCTGCCGGCGTAATTGCGGGGCGAAATCCGTTCCCGCAATTACGTCGGCAATAAGCCGTGTGAACATTGCCTTATATTACAAGTGTGGTGCGACGCCCCCAGAAGGCTCCCTCATGTTAGGCGCATTAGAAAGTGTAGTCTTATGAACAATGCACCTAACACAGTCATTAGGCATCATATCTCGCTCACTTAAGCGCATTTTACGCCAGAAACGGGTGAAAAACCCGATCATACATGTCTCCCTTAGCGTGTGTTCACATGATGTAATTTTGAAGTGTGAATTTACGCTTCAATATGAGCTTCAAGTATGGAGCGTATTGTGCGCCGTTTATAGTCCATTGTTTCTATGGGATTTCACTCGTTAAAACTCCTCAAGGCATTTAAATTTACGCGAGTGAGATCGTCACTAAATATGTGATGCAAGTACGTGTCATGCGAATGACGGCGCGTATTTTACGTCGGAATCAATGAAAGCTGCATAGAACATTGTTTGAGGCTTATTTTGGGGCCTATTTCAGTGCAAAATAGGCCTTAACATAAGCGTCAACTACTCCGTTGTGTGAACTCGCTCTTATTGACGAAGGCATTTGGACGAAATCCAACACTTTGATGCAGAGGAGCTGCTGCTAATTTGCAGACATAAAGCAATATTCTCCCCACCTGAATCTAAGTGATGCATCTCACCATCAGCTTGTAATTTGATAATGATTTCTAGGACGCCTGACAGTTTTAACTACAGCCTGAGAATCTGCCATGTTTAACAGTATAATTACTGTAAGCACTTAGTACATAACCAGATACAAATTAACACAACTGATTGGAATATGGCAATAAGGCCGCTGCGCCAGGCATGGCTCTGCATACTAACTGGCTGTTACACATGGCTCTGTCTATTGGACTGGACATGATACCGTGTTTCCCCGAAAGTAAGACAGCGTCTTACATTCTTTTTACCCTCAAAAGTCCCACTATGTCTTACTTTCGGGGTATGTCTTATTATTGGCAGGTATATGGCCCCATACGCAGGTAATAGGCAGGTATATGTCCCCCATAAGCAGATTATAGGCAGGTATATGGCCCCATAGGCAGGTATATGGCCCCATAGGCAGGTGTAGGGCCGGCTGTAGGCAGGTATAGGCATACATGCCAACTCTCCCGTTTTTGGCGGAGGGGGGGTCCCGCTATTTGGCGGGGGTCCTTTAAATGACCGCGGCGCCGGAGTAGCGCTGGTGCGCTACTCGGGCGCCGCCGGTCCGTTCCCACTGGCGGGTGCTGCGGGCGCCGGGTCCGCTCCCCCGCCCGGAACCTCGCTGTGCAGGGAGGAGGCAGGAGGCAATCCGCTCCCTCCTGCCTCCTCCCCCTGTAGGTCCGGCGCCGCTGTGCGCCGTACACACATGTCAGCGTCACAGGGGAAGTGACGCGCGGCTGCACTCACTTCCCCTGTGACGCTGAGGAGATCGGCTGGAGCTGGCCGCTCTGCAGGAGCCTGTCAGGTAAGTGGATTTTATTATTTTATTTTTATTAGTTTTAGGGGGGGCACTGTCTGGCTACAATGGGGGGTCTACCTGGCTACAATGGGGGGTCTACCTGGCTACAATGGGGGAAATACCTGGCAACAGAGGGGGCACTACCTGGCTAACAATGGGGGCACTACCTGGCTAACAATGGGGGCACTACCTGGCTACAAGGGGGCACTACCTGGCTAACAATGGGGGCACTACCTGGCTACAATGGGGGGCACTACCTGGCAACAATGGGGGCACTACCTGGCAACAGAGAGGGCACTACCTGGCTAACAATGGGGGCACTACTTGGCTACAATGGGGGGCACTACCTGGCTACAATGGGGGGCACCACCTGGCAACTTATGGGGGCACTACCTGGCTACTAAAGGGGGTACTACCTGGCTACCGATGAGGGCACTACCTGGCTAACGATGGGGGCACTACCTGGCTAAACGATGGGGGCACTACCTGGCTAACAATGGGGGCACTACCTGGCTAACGATGGGGCACTACCTGGCTAACGATGGGGCACTACCTGGCAAACAATGGGGGCATCTACCTGGCCAACATAGGGTCACTACCTGGCCAACAATGGGGGCACTACCTGGCAAACAATGGGGGCATTACCTGGCAAACAATGGGGCACTACCTGGCAAACAATGGGGGGCATCTACCTGGCTACAAATTTGGCTCTACCTGGCTACAGAGAGGGCATCTATTTGGCTACAAGGGGGCATCTACCTGCCTGTAAGGGGCACTACCTGGTTATGGGAGGCTACTACCTGGCTATAAGGGCATCTACCTGGCTTTCTTCCAAAGCCGTTATGCAGTTAGGTGGAGTAGGTGTGGCTTTTTGAAGGGGCGTGGCATACCGTCAAGATTGGGCGTGTCCATGCAAATTTTTGACTAATATCTCCTGCTTTTTAATTTTCAAAAGTTGGCAACTATGGGTATAGGGCAGGTATAGGCAGCTGTAGGCAGGTATAGGGCTGGCTGTAGGCAGGTATAGGGCTGGCTGTAGGCAGGTATAGGGCCGGCTGTAGGCAGGTATAGGCAGCTATAGGCAGGTATAGGGCCGGCTGTAGGCAGGTATAGGGCAGGTATAGGCAGCTGTAGGCAGGTATAGGGCAGGTATAGGCAGCTGTAGGCAGGTATAGGGCAGGTATAGGCAGCTGTAGGCTGGTATAGGGCGGGCTGTAGGCAGGTATAGGGCTGGCTGTAGGCAGGTATAGGGCCGGCTGTAGGCAGGTATAGGCAGCTGTAGGCAGGTATAGGGCCGGCTGTAGGCAGGTATAGGGCAGGTATAGGCAGCTGTAGGGCAGGTATAGGGCCGGCTGTAGGCAGGTATAGGGCAGGTATAGGCAGCTGTAGGCAGGTATAGTGCCGGCTGTAGGCAGGTATAGGGCAGGTATAAGGCAGGTATAGGCAGCTGTAGGCAGGTATAGGGCAGGTATAGGCAGCTGTAGGCAGGTATAGGGCCGGCTGTAGGCAGGAATAAGGCAGGTATAGGCAGGCTGTAGGCAATAATATCAAAATAAAAAAAACAAACAATCACTTACCTGGATCCCCGCGCTCTCCGCTCTGCTCTATCTTCTTCTCGGCACAGGCGGGTGACATCATCAGGCCGCGCACGCAGCGTATTGACACACGCTGCCTGTGCCGGAAACTGCGGGTGGCCGCCAGTCTGCGGCCGCCCGGAGACCACTGCGGAGCACGGAGCGCTCGCTCTGTGCCCCGCAGTGGTATCTCTTCTCCTGTGTGCGCTCCGGAGGAGTTGCATATAGGTGAAGGAATCGCGGACAGTTCCCGGGCCAGCGCAGCGCCCGGACACTGTGCGCGGTACTCGGCATTCAGCTATATGCGCTCACTGAGGAGCGCATATAGCTGAAGCGTCCCTGTCGGCGCCCGGGCCATCGCAGCGCCCGAGGGCAGACAACGTACAGTTCACTACGTCTTACTTGCGGGGTACGTCTTACATTAGCCGACCTCCCTAAACTCCCCGCTACATCTTACTATAGGGGGTGTTTTACTATCGGGGAAACACGGTATATGGCTATGGATGAAGCTGCATAGCTGACATATCACCAGGTTCAGTGCTAGTATTATTATGTGTTGCTCTTGCAAGTGTCGCTGATGTATTATAATCATGGTGGTGCATTCTGGGTATCGTTGCAGCTTCAAAAGAACGTATAGACAAGCGCATAGTCATAATGGAATCATAAAGCATGGGAGAAAATCTGGAGAATGCATGGAATTTAATGGCTCCTTTCCTCGCTCATCTCCACCCCTGGACTTTTTTGTCTGCAAGGATTGAGCAATGCTGCCACCTGCAGGAGTTGTGCTATAACAGCAAGTAGGTTGCAGCATTGCAGTTTCTGTAGAATGGACACCTTTTTTTTGGGCAGGAGTATGAGTACAGTTAGGGTCCGTTTACACGGCACAGGACAAATACTGGTTGGTTTATCCGACTGGTATTTGTCCGGTTTTTATGCCGTGCAAACGGCCGCACGATTAGCGGAGAAAAGCCCTCCCCCTTCACATTCACTTGTTCGTATTCCGTCCGAAAACCAGATGGAAGAATGACCAAGTGGAATGTTTTTTGGGCCTCCGGTGGTCTGCAAAACGGCGGAAAACCTGTGCAGTGGGGACTGCTGCACGGCTTTTCCATAGAGCCCCATGTAAAAGTTTGCGGCCGGTTTTTCAGACGGTTTGCAAAAAAACCAGCCGCAAACCGGTGCCGTGGGGTCAAGCCCTTATGACTAAGGTTGTAAGTGCATAGGGAGAAAGTATGGGGCTTATATGGACTGGTGCATAACAACACATACACATAGGGAACCACCAATATGCACCGGGCAGAGGTATAATTTAGGGTATGTTCATGCGGCGTCTTGGATACGTTTTTTTAATGCATAAAACATATTGGGTCAAACGCATTCAAAAACGGACCACAAAGTGTGTGATGTATTTGGATACGTTTTATGGACTGCAGAAACGTATCCCTGTTGTTTCTATGGGCTTTTTAATGCGTTAAACAGATCAAGAGTTGACGTCAATTCTTTCCAAGACTTTTAAAACCCCTCCTACCACCTCCCACAGTGTGAAAATAGAAAATTACAAAAAAAGGGACATTATTTACTTAAAAACACAGACGCGAGGCCACACTCACAGCCCAATGGCTGGAGAACGAACTATTCCCAGTAGCAGGCAATTTAAGCCCAAGTGCTACATGGGAGAAATATAATAGGTACTCATAATCAAATGCTCACACACCCTTCCACTAGGGGAGAAAATTGCCTGGTAAAAAACTGCACTTTGGATAAGTACCAGTTCACACAAGTATGCAGAAAAGCCACAATACAATACAGGGGCGACTGCATAAGTGCAAAAATACTGATAAACAACAACTCCCATGCCTACTATACATGTTTCTCCAAAAATAAGACTGGGTCTTTTATTATTGTTTGCTATGAATGATGGGTTAGGGCTTATTTTAGGGGATGTCTTATATTCTTGTTCTTCTGTTTACTGGTACATACGGTACTTTCCACAGTAAATGGGGGATGTCTATGCACCAAGAAAAGCAATTACCCTTCACCAAAAAAAGCAGGCACCCCCAAAAGAATCACACTCACCAATGCCCCTTAGACCCAAAATAATTAGGGTATGTTCACATGGCGTAATTTCGGCGTGCATTTCAGCGCGTATTTGCGCTTAATATGGGCGAGATGCGCACCGCAATTACGGTAATCCATAGCTCTCATCCCCCAGCGCGTACAATACGATCGTATTGTACGCGCGGGGAGATAAGTGACATGTTAATTACTCGTGGTGATTACGCGCCGCGAGTAATGCATGTCTATGGGGCTGGCGGGTTGCCGGCCCTCCGTGCTTCGGGTGTACGCGCTGATCAACGAGACTCCCAAAACACCCGGCGTATTGCGGCACGTACTGTACGCGCCGCAATTACGCCGTGTGAACATAGCCTTAGAGCTGGCAAGTGCCATTGGTGGATGGGCTCTTACTTATAGATCTGCATCACTCCTTTCAATGGCGCATCACGGTCAGGTCCCTTGCCTTTCCAGTTGCGCTCCATTGAGAGCCCAGCACTACCCAACCTTTATTGTTGTGGGATCTTTCAAGTGCGATTTTTTTTTTGGGGGCTGCTTTCTTTGATGAAGGGTCTACTTGCCAGGACCGCTCAGCGAGCGGGAAGTGGATCCACCGGTCACCGCTAGGAGTTGGTGTAACCTACGCCGGGGAGCGGAGTCTAAGGGGCCTCTTGCCTGCACCGGAGCCCGCCGCAAGGCAGGACGGGCTTTGCTGCAGGGAATCCCCCAGGTCGCTACCCCCGACGCAGGATCCAGCGGTGACAGCTGAAGCAGGTAGCGCGGACACAGGGCCGACCAGAGCGTGGAACTGAGTAGGCAGGACACCAGAGCGTAGAACCAGAGTAAGCAGGACTCCAGATGTAGAACCAGAATAGGCAGGACTGGCAAGGCAGGAGCAGAAACGTAGAGGCTACAGAACCGTCAGAGGAAACGCTAGCAAACGCAAACGTTGCTAACGCAGAGACACCAACAACTGGGCGCTGACGACAGGAATGGGTATCCCTATAAAGTCGGTGCCCAAAGGCCATAGGTGAAAAGGGAACACCAATTAGGTACTATCCCTTTAAATCTAAGAAGCTGCTCGCGCGCGCCCCTAGTGGCCGGTCGGGGTAGTGCAGGCAGAAGCAGAGACTGCTGCACGGCGCTGAAGGAGGAAGCAGGAAGCGGCCAGGTGAGTAGCAGCGCAGCGCATGCCGGGGCTAGCCATGCGTGGGGTCGGGCGCCCGGTCCGTGGCACAGGAGGCGCCAGGGCCCGGGAGGCGCGAGTGGCTGCGGCCCAGGTGCCGGACCGCAGCGCGCGGCGTTACACTACTGTATCTGTATTCTATTTTATTTTTACATGTCTAGCTTCCTGAACACTTTTTTATAATGAACTGTAACAAGGGCTTATTTTTGGAGTAGGGCTTATATTTTAAGCATATTTCAACAATCGTGAAAAATCATGCTAGGGCTTATTTTCGGAGTAGGTCTTATTTTTGCAAAAAATATACAGTGGGTACAATAAGTATTTAATACACTGGCAATTTTGCATGTTTTCCTATCTACAAAGAATGGAGAGCTGTGTAATTTTTATCGTAGGTACACTTCTACTGTGAGAAAATCCCATTGTATGATTTTTAAATAATTAATTTGCATTTTATTGCATGAAATAAGGATTTTATACAATAGAAAAACAGAACTTAATATTTGGCATAGAAACCTTTGTTTGCAATTAAAGAGGTCAGAAGTTTCCTGTGGTTCTTGACCAAGTTTGTACACACTGCAGTAGTCCCCAGAGTCTTTCTAAGCTCTTATAAATCAAATTGAGGTCTTAACAACCGGCTTAACGACTGTTAGCGACTTCACAACGCAGAAAGTTATATGTCCCCCAATATAGGTAATAGGGTGCCCCAGTAAGTAATATACATGAAAAAACTTTGAGATTCTAAGTTCACATATTTTTGATCAAATAAAGCTTAAGCCGCCCACGAACTTACAACGTGATCTCAGGTCGGGCAGTCCTACGCTATCTTTACCTCTCAATAGAGCCAAATTCAGGCCTCTCACTGGGTCAACCGACCTCCATTATCCAGAGAGAAAGAAAATATAAAAACACCAAACCTGCAAGCTGCCCTTCTTATAACAGCCTGTGAAAGTGGGCAGGTGCAGGAAACCAAAATGGAGGCACCCCTTCCTCCACCATATAGATTAAAAGCAATATACGGCAAATACAACGTATGGCTCTGCACAAAAAAAATTTCTGAAAAAACACTATGCGAACCTGGGTGCCACTGGCAGGGTTGCGGCATATATATATATATATATATATATATATATATATACACACATGCACACCACTACCAGCGGCACACGAATGCAAAAAGGGCAATACAATACATGGAAATCCCTAAAGAAGCATTTATGCTATCTATCATACCTGAAAAAACTATTAGATTCTTTGTTAACTTATTTTTGATCACTTAATGCCTTAGCTGCCCACGAACTTACAACGTTGATCTCAGGTCGGGCAGTCCTACGCTATCTTTACCTCTCAATAGAGCCAAATCCAAGCCTCTCACTGGGTCAACCGACCTCCATTATCCAGAGAGAAAAAAATAAAAAAACACCAAACCTGCAAGCGGCACCTTTATAACAGCCTGTGAGAGGCCTGACAGCGTAGTGTGTTACTAATAGTAATCTTTGATACTGTGGTCCCAGCTCTATTCAGGTCACAGAACAGGTCCTACCATGTAGTTTTGGGCTGATTCCTGACCTTTCTCAGAATCATCCTTACCCCACGAGGTGAGTTATCTTGCACGGAGCCCCAGACCGAGGAAGAGTGACAGTCATCTTGTGTTTTTTCCATTTTCTAATATTTGCACCAACAGTTGTTGTCTTCTCACCAAGTTGCTTGCCTATTTTCCTGTAGCCCATCCCAGCCTTGTGCAGGTCTACAGTTTTGTCCCTGGTGTCCTTAGACAGCTCTTTGGTCTTGGCTATGGTGGAGAAGTTGGAGTGTGATTGATTGAGTGTGTGGACAGGTGTCTTTTATACAGGTTAAATCAGAGTTCAATCAGATGCAGTTCATACAGGTAATGAATGCATAGTAGGAGGGTTTCTTAAAGAAAAACTAACAGGTCTGTGCGAGCCAGAATTCATGCTGGTTGGTAGGTGATCAAATACAGTATTTAATACAATAAAATGCAAATTATTAAAGATCATACAATGTGATTCTGGATATTATTTTTAGATGCTGTCTCTCAGAGTTGAAGTGAACCTATGATAAAAATTACAGACCTCCCCATTCTTTGTAGGTTGGAAAACTTGCCAAATCGCCAGTGTGTCAAATACTTATTTTCCCCACTGTAGATAAGGCTTATATATGGCTGCCAGTTATATGGTTATGTGTGGTGCACCATGCTGACTTACAAACAATTGATGACACCCATACTATTCAATTGAGTAGGTTGCCCAGCATATTTCTGGTGGCCAACACAAAATACTGACACCCTCTGCTCCCCATTATTACAGGGCAAAACTACATACTGGAAAAATATCAAACATGAGGTATTAGTTGATATTTTGGCCAAAATACACAAACTCACAACCCACGTCAAGGGTCCTCATTGTCTTGCGAGTCCCTACACTAGCCTTACTGGCATCCTTTACAAGCCTTATCTATGTGCAACTGTAATAGAAGCAATCACCACATAATGGATAGTAGGCGTGTGAGTGGTTGTTTATCAGCATTTTTACACTTGAGCATTCGCCCCTGTTTGGTGCTGCAGGTTTTCTGCTTAATTGTGTGAACTGGTTCTTATTTTATATGCAATTCCCCCCTAGTGGATGGCTGTGTGCGCAATTGTTCATCATTGAGCTACACCTGTTCCATTTCTCCCATGTGGTACTGGGGCTTATATTGTCTCCTACTGGGAATAGTTCATTATCCAGTATAGTTGCTTTCCCCTTGGTTGTCAGGGATTAAAACACACAGATTGCAGCTGTACTGAATCCATGTGAACAGGGGCCTAAATCCACATCATGAATAGTTTAGCTCCTGTAGCTGCTGCTGGAGTCACTGGCGAATAGTAAGTGCAGAGATGAAGACGCTGACACTTTCCCTCCCACTGATTTATCAGTTCTGCTTCTCGTGATGCTATTTTAGCAGTCGGTTTACAGATACGTGACATTCGGGATTATTTAAAGAGACAGTGTGCGTACAACCTCTCACACCAACATCAACAACACTTGGTGGAGCAACATCTGTCATACAGACAGCCTATTCCTGGAGACGCCAGCACAGAAATTGCCTTTTACAGTGTCCTTGTACCATAGAACATGCAACCTGGCGCAAAATATTAACCCCTTAGTGCCTAGGCGATTTTTTCCCCCCTCTCTGCCTTCCAAGAGGGCTTGTTGTCTGCAGGACAAAATGTACTTTAAAAAAAAAAAATTCTGAATGGGGCAGAATGTGAAAAAGTGTACTTTTGCCATTTTGGTAGGGTTTAAAGGAATTGTCCACTTTGGATATTCCTTCATGAAAAGGTCCTCTATGATAAAATATTCACATAGCGAGTCATGTATGAACACTGTCTAGGTCTTTCTTTGTCGCCCATAGCAACCAGTCAGAGCTCCCCATTCATTTCCTCTGATTGGTTGCTATGAGCTCTGTTTGGTTGCTATAGGCTCTGTTTGGTTGCTATGGGCTCTGATTGGTTGCTATGGGCTCTGATTGGGTGCGCTGGTCTCCGGTTGCTATATGCTTTGACTGGTTGCTATGAGCTCTGTTTGGTTGCTATAGGCTCTGTTTGGTTGCTATGTGCTCTGATTGGTTGCTCTGCTCTTGGTTGCTATGAGCTTTGGTTTGTTGCTATGAGCTCTATTTGGTTGCTATGAGCTCTGATTGGTTCCTATGGGCTCTGGTTGGTGGCTATGGGCTCTGGTTGGTGGCTATGGGCTCTGTTTGGTTGCTATGGGCTCTGATTAGTTGCTCTGGTCTCCGGTTGCTTTTAGCTTTGATTGGTCTTAGTCTTAGACCTAGACAGTTTTCATACATAAGGCCCATAGTGTCTCTCTGCTGGGACTCCATGGTCAGCTGTAATCTGTAGGTAAACCCCTCCCTGCGGCGCCGCCACAGGGAAAATGAAGCATTACACAGTGTCCATTTAGATCAATCTGTTGCCTTTGTAATGAAGGACAGGACAGGTCCTCCAGAGACAGAGACACTCTTTGTAACTGCTCTCCACTCTGACCAAGAGATGAGGATCCCAAACCTATAACCCCCGAACCCTTTTTATTAACTCGGAATTGTCCAGTAGAGTAAATGACGCAGTCGGGGAAGTAAAGCTGTCGTCCTTGACTTTTCTTTTTACCCTTATTTATCACAGTCAGACTCTCTGGTGGTTTGTGATGTGGATCCTGATCTCAAGGAGAAGTTAAGGAAGTTTCGTTTCAGGAAGGAGACGAATAATGCCGCCATCTTGAGTGAGTGATTGGCTGTGAGTAAGGAAACATATGAGATGTTCCTCATAATGTGGTTTGGGGCAGGTGTAGAAGAACTCATCATTCTTGTCTTTATCTTAGTGAAAATCGACAAGGAGAAGCAGCTGGTGGTTTTGGAGGAGGAGTTTGAGGTAAGTCATCCAAAAATGCCCTTCCTTATACCCGTAGTAGACAAAGTCATTTTAGGAAACTAGCCCCCCCCCCCCTCCCATGCCTGTGGCCTTCAAGGCATGCTGAGAATTGTGGTTTTGCAACATTTGGACTGCCACAGGTTGGAGATCATTACCATAGGGATTGTCTCCTGACAGTGTACATAGGATTTGAGGGATTATCATTATCTGAGACAATTCGACGTTACATAATTCTCTTAAATTAGGCAAAATCTAACAATTTTTTCAAGGGTTTGTCCAACCATTAAATATCATATTGATCACATAAGTTATAAATGTATCCAATAGTGTTGCCATTTACATGCCGGTAAAATTGATCCAGTGGAAAATAATGGGATCTAATTAGATAGCTTGGTGCCACCTGAGTGTATTACAATGTGCCTGTCCACATACTGAGCTGCAAGAATGGTGGACGCACATGCTCAGTCACTCTCCTTCCTGCCCGGTCTCCATATAGTTATTCTATCATTACAGCAGCCAATTATAAGAGCTTTCTTGTCAAGGGAGGAAAATGGCGGTATAGCTGAGAAGATTCAATATGCTTTCATCTGGAGGTAAACCACTGGCTCAGGTAAACCACTTTTAAAGTGCTCTACCTGTTCCAGCAGTAATGCACCTGGATTTGCCGTGCTGAAGCTATAAATGTATAGCTTCATACGGTTGTAGTGTGCCTCGCCTCCAGCATGCCCCCCAGTTTCAGGTGCATTACAAAGTGCCGCGGCCGCTCTGTAATGCGCCTAATATTGGAGTGCGTCTGATTAAAAATATAGCGAACAGGGCTAGATCTCTGCCGCAGCCCCGTTCATACATGTCCTCTCGGATCTTTCACCTGATGTGTCCAGTGTCATTGAGAAGAAGCCACTTTTTAGGGTACAGATTCTTATTGGCCTGCATAACGGCAGGAATCACTCTACCATAAGTGTACAAAATTGATCACAGCAGGTAGACTGAGCTACTGAGCATGTGTGACCACCAACACTGGACACATTAGGTGGACATTCTGAGAGAGTATAAAAAGGGGATGCCATGCGTTTATAACAGCTGCGTCTAGACCAGGGGTGCACAGTTCGTGGTCTTTATGAGCCACAACCATCTAGTCACAGAAATACTTGTCTGTGTCTAGTGGTTGCTAGTATGTATTTTGCATGTCAGAGGACAAGAGGAGAGGTGCATAATGTAAGAACAATACTAATGGTGTACGGTGTTGCCATCTCAGGGACCCCTCATATTTCGACAGTTATATTCTCTGTAGTTTATGAAAGCAGTGAAACACTTGGCTGTTTCATCACTTCTCAGAAACACTTCTCTGAGTGTTGATGGGGGAAAAGAAACCCCCTGTTTTCCCGACAAGTGGGAGTCCTTGGAGTGGAACTGGCACCTTTCAGACTTTTTTCACATATACTTTCAATTTGCCAAACATGTCTCAGATAGTAATTTTTACAGATACAAAAATAGGTTTCTCTTGTCTATTGTCTTTTCCTTTTACATGACCAAATGGACAAACCTACATCAAATTTTGACAGAAGAGTAAATCAGGCGCTTCGAAAGGATGTAGACCAGGTTTCAGCTCTATGGGACTTACCGTTCTCAACATTTGTGCACAAAATCAGAACTCTTCATGAACAGAATGTAATAATACTGAATTTGAGCATTCTTGATTGAAACACTTTCCAACCAGTCATGCCTTCAAAAAGGAACCTTGCACTTCGGCAAAATACTCCTGCGGGAGAGCCGAAACCTCTCAGCAGACCCAAGCCCTTCTCCAGGTTGACCAGATGCATTGCAGCCAACAGTGAACTGCTCAAACCCCTTAGGAGACTGAGACATAACTAAAGTTTGAACTAGACAGACGAGCAGCAGAGACTCCACAGCAGACTCAAGCCCAGCTGCAGGCTGACCAGATACATCACAGCCAATAGTGAGCTGCTCAAACCCCTTCGGAGACTGAGACATAACTGTAGTCTCTGCGAGACACATGAGCAGCAGTGACTCCACAGCAGACCCAAACCCATCTGCAGGCTGACCTGAGAGAAGCTGGTCAAAGCTAGGTTCACACAGTGTTTTTGATTACATTGGAGATATCTATTACCATGAAAATAGGTAAACCAATGGATACTGTGACCGCTCCATAGAAATCAACGAAACAAATATAATTCTATTTGGACTACATGTGTTAAACATATACTTTTTCTCTGTGGGTCTCCTGCAGGAAAAAGTGTATACACTGGCAAATAGAACGAACATAGTCCAAATATGGACTATGTTTGTTCTATTGATGTCTATGACTCACTGCATCTACATTGCAGTGCCCATTGGGTATCCCCCACAGATCACTCCGACATAGTCAATAACGTTGTGTGAACCCGGCCTAATTCTGCTAGTGCTCTAAAATTTTTATTGATGGCCTTTAGCATTGCTCTAATCTGTCATTTTGGCCCTTGGATCAGGAAAAAAATTGTGTTCCTGATCTAGATACAAATGCAATTTTTTAAAAGTATTTCTTTTAAAAAAATCTGTTTCGCTTGATGTAACAGACTAATGTACTTATTGGACAACCTCCCGGAGTACTGTCATCTTTCACATAGCTCATACAGGATTTCCACAAATTGATGATAGATGTGGGTCCCACCTCTAGAACCCACACTTATGTACAGAATGGGGGATCCAACCAGAACCCATCCAACTTCTCACTGGAATGGTGTGCACACTTACATGGCATCACTATGCACGTTAATGGAAACTCCAAAAGCACGCATGTGGGGCCCGCATCTACCAAACATTTATGGCTTCTCCTCTGCACGTGCCATCAATGTCTAAGATGGGAGAACCCCTTTTAGAATTCAGAGAAATCTAAGACATCACTGACTACTTAAGTAAACCCGAAATAAGAATGTTTGTTTGTGTTTTAGGATATTTCTCCTGATGATCTGCAGAATGAGCTCCCGGAACGTCAGCCTCGATATCCTTACAATTAAGTTCAATACAAATGCTACTTGAAAAACATTCCCCCCTGATCTGACACATTATGGCCTAAGCAATGCCAATGTGGCTATCAATATCCAGAGCCAAGAAAATGAGAAGTCTTGTTCAAAGAATACCTAACATATTTTGTATTACAGCATAGTCAAGACTTATTATATGTCATATGATGAATAATAGGGTACAAATAATCTAATATACACTCACCGGCCACTTTATTAGGTACACCATGCTAGTAACGGGTTGGACCCCCTGGATTGAGATCTGGTGACTGTGGAGGCCATTTGAGTACAGTGAACTCATTGTCATGTTCAAGAAACCAGTCTGAGATGATTCCAGCTTTATGACATGGCGCATTATCCTGCTGAAAGTAGCCATCAGATTTTGGGTACATTGTGGTCATAAAGGGATGGACATGGTCAGCAACAATACTCAGGTAGGCTGTGGCGTTGCAACGATGCTCAATTGGTACCAAGGGGCCCAAAGAGTGCCAAGAAAATATTCCCCACACCATGACACCACCACCACCAGCCTGAACCGTTGATACAAGGCAGGATGGATCCATGCTTTCATGTTGTTGACGCCAAATTCTGACCCTACCATCCGAATGTCGCAGCAGAAATCGAGACTCATCAGACCAGGCAACGTTTTTTCCAATCTTCTACTGTCCAATTTCGATGAGCTTGGGCAAATTGGAGCCTCAGTTTCCTGTTCTTAGCTGAAAGGAGCGGCAACCCGGTGTGGTCTTCTGCTGCTGTAGCCCATCTGCCTCAAAGTTCGCCGTACTGTGCGTTCAGAGATGCTCTTCTGCCTACCTTGGTTGTAACGGGTGGCTATTTGAGTCACTGTTGCCTTTCTATCAGCTTGAACCAGTCTGCCCATTCTCCTTTGACCTCTGGCATCAACAAGGCATTTCCGCCCACAGGACTGCCGCTCACTGGATGTTTTTTCTTTTTCGGACCATTCTCTGTAAACCCTAGAGATGGTGTGCGTGAAAATCCCAGGAGATCAGCAGTTTCTGAAATACTCAGACCAGCCCTTCTGGCACCAACAACCATGCCACGTTCAAAGGCACTCAAATCACCTTTCTTCCCCATACTGATGCTCGGTTTGAACTGCAGGAGATTGTCTTGACCATGTCTACATGCCTAAATGCACTGAGTTGCCGCCATGTGATTGGCTGATTAGAAATTAAGTGTTAACGAGCAGTTGGACAGGTGTACCTAATAAAGTGGCCGGTGAGTGTATATGTTTCTAGGCGCATCCTGTGTCAGTTTGTAATACTGCTCGAAATACAGCCACCGTGTCTTTGGGTGACCACATGACACACTAAGGCATCTATATATGTGGGCAAAATAGAGAGCTTGACACCTAATTGTTTATTATGTATAGGACATTGTGGCCAGCACTCATCATGGGGCTTGAGATAGAATGATGCTGTGTCACCCACTCACGAGTTTAGCAGCGAGTGGCTCCTGCTATTGTCACAGTGCCCACCTTGATGTGCTGTACAGGAACGTACCAAGAGGGGAGGAGGGATGGGAAACCAGCACATCCAAACTCACTCCACTGTGGCCTGCACTCAGCAGTGTAGTGTTTGGATATCTATCTATCTATCTATCTATCTATCTGTCTGTCTGTCTGTCTGTCTGTCTGTCTGTCTGTCTGTCTATGTCCTGGGACAAGAGGCCTGTCCTTAAGTGGATGCATTTTCTATTACACTCACCATCCAGGGATGGGACATTTGCTATTATTATATATTATATGATATATTATATCAGATAGTTGCCAGTGCGTTATTTTGAATTGCTCTGAATTTCCCATTTACTAAGTAGAGTTGTCCCAAATGCATACATGTTTTGTCAGTGATATCCTTGACATCAGGCCACATTCTTGGTGTACAGTTATAGGTACAAGCACGACGATGGCCGTATCTCTTACCCACTGTGTATGATATTCTCCAGTCCAGTAGGTAAGTGAACGGTAATGATAATGTTAAAGTACGAAAATGGACACTTAGGGGGACATGTATGAAAACTGTTGAGGTCTTTGTTGCCCATAGCAACCACCAGAGCTCCCCGTTAATTTTTTCAGCGCACTACATGAAATAAAAGGGGCGCTCTGATTGATTTCTGTAGGAAACAAAGAAAGTCTTAGACCTAGACAGTTTTCATACATGTGGCCCTTAGTTCCCATTAGTGCAGCCTTCATTCAATCTTGTCAAATAGTCTCCAAAAAAATGGGACTCTCGCAAGAGACCGGTCCTCTAACCCCTGATGAAGCCAGGTTAGCTGGTGAAACATGTTGGGGAGGTCAGGCATGACGTTTTAAATTGTGATTTCTCACCTCTGTCTACAAGTGTCACCCGCTGCAGAGGGTGTCACAAGGTGGCCTTATTTGTCCTGTGTCCATTAGATTAGGGACAATTGCCCAAGTAGGATGCTTGGGATCCCTTACTGGAGCTAGTAAATTGCCGTATATATAAGGTTTTCCTGTTAATAGGTGGTGCTCCACCAGACTTGATAATAGAAAAGGAGCTATTCCTCCCTTCAGAAGTAGAAAGGGTTAAATGGTGAGGTTAGAAATCAGGTTTTTAAATAGTGTGTATAGAGGTTAAGAGTTATACATAATAAAAGTTACGTTTTAGTGTTTTATAGATAGAGAACTGATAGAGTTTAGTTTGCCTATTCATTCAACCTTGTCCTTGCTGTCAGGGGTTCACCCTTAAATTTGCCATTTGTGGGTAAGAGTCCAGTATTCAGTAACTTAATTTAGCCTGACTGACAGTTTTTTGTTGTCATCTATTTGTACCACTTCTATATACATACATGTATAATGTATACCTGTATTTAATATACATATCACTTACATAAATAATATACTACATGCTAAATTAAAGGGGTATTCCCACGACAATGATTAGCTTTAAACATTTAGGGAAAAATTACATAAAGACTATAACAAAATACATTGCTGTTTTGATTTTGCTTCCTTTCAGAGTTAGAGCAGCTCTTATCTCCTTCTTGTGTACACAGACTTTCCTAGGTTACCGACCACCTTTCTCTGATCTAGCAACCTTAGCCGGGATGTCACTGCATGCTGCGCCTTATCAGTAGCACAGAAGCTTGTATATATTTCTTACTGAGAAACATTAACCCATCAGAGCTCTGTAGTCTTGTGCCCTGCTGTTAAAACCCCTTCATTGCCACTGTGTCTTTAACAGGCTCAGCTATAAATGGCACAGCTGAATTGTCACTCTCTGCTCTAGAACCGCTCACAGCTTGAACAGGAAGTGGTTGTCTGAAGCTGTAGAACCACCCACAGTCTGAACAGCCTTGAAGAGCAGGTTCTATGTTCTCAAAAGCCTGATGAGGAAACACCTTTAAAGAAATTTTCCCAGACTGACAGACATATTAAAAAGTCATGCAAGGCAAATTTAGAGATGGTTGTCCTAATGGAACAGATAACATAGAGAGGTGTCCTCTGGATCCTCCCCTAGTATCCAGAGCAGAAAGCTGATGCAAAAAGCAGTTCCTAGCTCTGGAGGACTCAGTGTGACCATATTTTACATGGTCATCCACTTGTTTAATTGGAAACTATGCTATACCGCATTTCTCCTGCAGCCGCTGCCAAAGAGGTTTTTTAGGAAAGTTGTTTAGATTTTTGTAAAATAGTTTTTTTAAAAAGTTTTTATTAATGTTGCTTGAATATGTCCTTATTTGATTTGACAGTGGTTCAACTGAACTTGTGAAAAAATTTGGGATGTCTCAAACCTAAATTCTTTTCACTCTAACCTTAGCTCTAAACCTGGCCCAAACCTGACTGTATGTCACAAGTGGCACCGCAGCCCACAGTTCGGGCTGTGGGCGCACTCGTGCCACCGCGATCTCCCTTGCGTCCGCACCGGGTGGTGCCGCGGTCTGCGTGTCGGCCGGTGGGCGCACTCGCTCCGTCGGGCGCATCCACTCACCTGACCGTGCTCCTGCTTCCTCGCGACTGTCTGCCGGCTGGTGCGCGTGTCCCCGCTCCTTAGGGCACGCGCGCCTGCTCTCTTAAATTTAAAGGGCCAGTGCGCCGGTAATTAGTTAATTGCCGGCCGCTGACCCTATATAATGGCTCCACCTCCGCTGTGTCTCTGCTGAATCCATAGCACCTGTACCTATGCGAGGAAGCCTTTCGTTACTCCAGTTTGCCGTTCCTGTGTACCAGTCCCGTCTGCCAGGGGCGTTGCTGGGTTCCCAAAACATCCGGGGCTCGGGCCCTTAAGTTTTTCTGAGTAGGGCTGGGTTCACACGGAATATTTTGCGTCTCATTGTGAACTGTGGATGTATTTACACAGAAAAACCTTTGTATGTAGGCTCAGGAGAAATATAAGTGATTACACTGCAGTTACATTTAGTGACTTACAGGAGACGTCTCTAAAGAGTTGTTCTCTTTTTCTTCTTCTTTTCCATCTGTTCCAGACGCCATGACGTCTTCTACCGTCCACAACTCTTCACTGAAAAATTAACAAAACAAACATCTTAGACTCCTCATTTTATTAGCATTTCTCTACAATTTCCTATCTCTATACAAACTCCCCATCTATAGTGCCCCAAATGGTAATAATCACCCCCTTGTAGGTAAATATTTGCCCCCTATAGCCAGGTTGTAAGCCCGCTTTAGCCAAGTTAGTTGCCCCGACTAGCCAGGTTATTAGCCCCTCTAGCCAGGTTACTGCCCTCTGTAGCTAGGTTACTGCCCCCTTTAGGCAGTAATATGCCCCCTGTAGCCAGTAATATGCTCCTTGTAGTCAGGTTATTAGCCCCCTGTAGCCAGTAATATGCCCCCCTTAGCCAGGTAATAGGCCCCCCTTAGCCACATAATATGCCCCCTTAGCCACATAATATGCCCCCTGTAGCCAGTGATATGCCCCTCTGTAGCCAGTGATATGCCCCCTGTAGCTAGTGACTCCCCCCCTGTAGCCAGTGATATGCCCCCTGTAGCCAGTGATATGCCCCCCTGTAGCCAGTGATATGCCCCTCTGTAGCCAGTGATATGCCCTCTGTAGCCAGTGATATGCCCCCTGTAGCCAGTGATATGCCCCCCTGTAGCCAGTGATATGCCCCCCTGTAGCCAGTGATATGCCCCCTGTAGCCAGTAGATGTCCCCTGTAGCCAGTGATATGCCCCCCTGTAGCCAGTACATGGCCGCAGTAGCCAGTAGATGCCCACCTGTAGCCAGTAGATGCCCCCTGTAGCCAGTGATAGGCCACCTGTAGCCTGTAGATGCCCCCTGTAGCCAGTGATATGCCCCCTGTAGCCAGTAGATGCCCCCTGTAGCCAGTGATATGCCCCCCTGTAGCCAGTAGATGCCCCCCCTGAAGCCAGTAGATGCCCCCCTGTAGCCAGTAGATGCCTCCTGTGGCCAGTGAGATGCCCGCTGTAGCCAGTGAGATGTCCCCTGTAGCCAGCAGATGCCCCACCAATGAAGGTCCAGTATAGATGCCCCCTGTAGCCAGTAGATGCCCACCTGTATCAGTCGATGCCCCTGTAGCCCGTAGATGCCCCCTGTAGCCAGTAGATGCCCCCTGTACCAGTGGTATGCCCCCCTGTTGCCAGGTACATGCCCCCTGAAGCCAGTAGATGCCCCCCTGTAGCCAGTAGATTCCCCCTGTACCCAGTGATATGCCCCCCTGTAGCCACAGTAGATGCCCCCCTGAAGCAAGTAGATGCCCCCCTGTAGCCAGTAGATGCCCGCTGTAGCCAGTGAGATGTCCCCTGTAGCCGGTAGATGCCTCCCTGTAGCCAGTAGATGCCCCCTTGAAGCCAATAGATTCCCCTTGTAGCCAGTAGATGCCCCGTGTAGCCTGTAGATGCCCCCTGGTAGCCAGTCGATGCCCCCTGTAGCCAGTGATATGCCCCCTGTAGCCAGTTAGATGCCCCTGTAGCCAGTGATATGCCCCCCCTGTAGCCAGTACATGCCCCCCTGTAGCCAGTAGATGCCCCCCTGTAGCCAGTAGATGCCCCCTGTATCCAGTGATATGCCCCCTGTAGCCAGTACATGCCCCCCATGTATCCAGTACATGCCCCCTGTAGCCAGCTATATGCCCCTGTAGCCAGTAATGCCCCCCCTGTATCCAGTACATGCCCCCCCAGTAGCCATAGATGCCCTGTACCAGTAATGCCCCCTGTATCCAGTGAGATGCCCCCAGTAGCCAGTGAGATGTCCCCTGTAGCCAGTAATGCCCCCTGAGCCAGTAGATGCCCCCTGAGCCAGTAGATGCCCCTGTAGCCAGTAGATGCCCCCTGTAAGCCAGTACATGCCCCCTGTAGCCAGTAGATTCCCTGTAGCATAGATGCCCTGTAGCCAGTAGATGCCCCTGAAGCAGTGACCACTGTGCATAGATGCCCCCCTGTAGCCAGTAGATGCCCCCTGAAGCCAGTAGATGCCCCCCTGAAGCCAGTAGATGCCCCCCTGTAGCCAGTAGATGCCCCTCTGTAGCCAGTAGATGCCCCCCTGTAGCCAGTACATGCCCGCTGTAGCCAGTGAGATGTCCCCTGTAGCCAGTAGATGCCCCCCTGTAGCCAGTAGATGCCCCCATAGCCATTAATATGCCCCCCTGTAGCCAGTAGATGCCCCTCATAGCCATTAATATGCCCCCCCTCGGGCCCTTAAGTTTTTCTGAGTAGGGCTGGGTTCACACGGAATATTTTGCGTCTCATTGTGAACTGTGGATGTATTTTACACAGAAAAACCTTTGTATGTAGGCTCAGGAGAAATATAAGTGATTACACTGCAGTTACATTTAGTGACTTACAGGAGACGTCTCTGAAGAGTTGTTCTCTTTTTCTTCTTCTTTTCCATCTGTTCCAGACGCCATGATGAATTCTACCGTCCACAACGCTTCACTGAAAAATTAACAAAACAAACATCTTAGACTCCTCATTTTATCAGCATTTCTCTACAATTTCCTATCTCTATACAAACTCCCCATCTATAGTGCCCCAAATGGTAATAATCACCCCCTTGTAGGTAAATATTTGCCCCCTATAGCCAGGTTGTAGCCCGCTTTAGCAAAGTAGTTGCCCCTTCTAGCCAGGTAATTAGCCCTCTAGCAGGTTACTGCCCTCTGTAGCTAGTGATATGCCCCCTTTAGGCAGTAATATGCCCCCTGTAGCCAGTAATATGCTCCTTGTAGTCAGGTTATTAGCCCCCTGTAGCCAGTAATATGCCCCCCTTAGCCAGGTAATATGCCCCCCTTAGCCACATAATATGCCCCCTTAGCCACATAATATGCCCCCTGTAGCCAGTGATATGCCCCTCTGTAGCCAGTGATATGCCCCCCTGTAGCTAGTGACTCCCCCCCTGTAGCCAGTGATATGCCCCCCTGTAGTCAGTGATATGCCCCCTGTAGCCAGTGATATGCCCCCTGTAGCCAGTGATATGCCCCTGTAGCCAGTGATATGCCCCTCTGTAGCCAGTGATATGCCCCTCTGTAGCCAGTGATATGCTCCCTGTAGCCAGTGATATGCCCCCCTGTAGCCAGTGATATGCCCCCTGTAGCCAGTGAGATGCCCCCTGTAGCCAGTAGATGTCCCCTGTAGCCAGTGATATGCCCCCCTGTAGCCAGTACATGGCCGCAGTAGCCAGTAGATGCCCACCTGTAGCCAGTAGATGCCCCTTGTAGCCAGTATATGCCCCTTGTAGCCAATAGATGCCCCCTGTAGCCAGTGATATGCCCCCTGTAGCCAGTAGATGCCCCCTGTAGCCAGTGATATGCCCCCCTGTAGCCAGTACATGCCCCCCCTGAAGCCAGTAGATGCCCCCCTGTAGCCAGTAGATGCCCCCCTGTAGCCAGTAGATGCCCGCTGTAGCCAGTGAGATGTCCCCTGTAGCCAGCAGATGCCCCCCTGTAGCCAGTAGATGCCCCCCTGAAGCCAGTAGATGCCCCCTGTAGCCAGTAGATGCCCACCTGTAGCCAGTCGATGCCCCTTGTAGCCAGTAGATGCCCCCTGTAGCCAGTAGATGCCCCCTGTAGCCAGTCGATGCCCCCCTGTAGCCAGTAGATGCCCCCCTGAAGCCAGTAGATGCCCCCCTGTAGCCAGTAGATTCCCCCTGTACCCAGTGATATGCCCCCCTGTAGCCAAACATGCTGAAGCCAGTCGATTCCCCCCTGTAGCCAGTAGATGCCCGCTGTAGCCAGTGAGATGTCCCCTGTAGCCGGTAGATGCCTCCCTGTAGCCAGTAGATGCCCCCCTGAAGCCAATAGATGCCCCCTGTAGCCAGTAGATGCCCACCTGTAGCCAGTCGATGCCCCTTGTAGCCAGTCGATGCCCCCTGTAGCCAGTAGATGCCCCCTGTAGCCAGTGAGATGCCCCTGTAGCCAGTGATATGCCCCCCCTGTAGCCAGTACATGCCCCCCTGTAGCCAGTAGATGCCCCCTGTAGCCAGTAGATGCCCCCTGTATCCAGTGAGATGCCCCCTGTAGCCAGTGAGATGCCCCCTGTAGTCAGTAGATGCCCCCTGTAGCCAGTAGATGCCCCCTGTAGCCAGTGATATGCCCCCTTGAGCCAGTACATGCCCCCTGTAGTCCAGTAATGCCCCCAGTAGCCAGTGATGCCCCCTGTAGCCAGTTGATGCCCCCTGTATCCAGAGAGATGCCCCCTGTAGCCAGTAGATGTCCCCTGTAGCCAGTAATGCCCCGAAGCCTAGTAGATCCCTGTAGCCTAATGCCCCTTGTAGCCAGTACATGCCCCCTGTAGCCAGTAGTTGCCCCCTGTAGCCAGTAGATGCCCCCTGAAGCCAGTAGATGCCCCCTGTAGCCAGTAGATGCCCCTCTGTAGCCAGTACATGCCCCCTGAAGCCAGTAGATGCCCCCCTTTAGCCAGTAGATGCCCCCCTGTAGCCAGTAGATGCCCCTCTGTAGCCAGTAGATGCCCCCCTGTAGCCAGTACATGCCCGCTGTAGCCAGTGAGATGTCCCCTGTAGCCAGTAGATGCCCCCTGTAGCCAGTAGATGCCCCATAGCCATTAATATGCCCACCCTGTAGCCAGTAGATGCCCCTCATAGCCATTAATATGCCCCCCCTCGGGCCCTTAAGTTTTTCTGAGTAGGGCTGGGTTCACACGGAATATTTTGCGTCTCATTGTGAACTGTGGATGTATTTTACACAGAAAAACCTTTGTATGTAGGCTCAGGAGAAATATAAGTGATTACACTGCAGTTACATTTAGCGACTTACAGGAGACGTCTCTGAAGAGTTGTTCTCTTTTTCTTCTTCTTTTCCATCTGTCCCAGACGCTATGATGACTTCTACCGTCCACAACTCTTCACTGAAAAATTAACAAAACAAACATCTTAGACTCCTCATTTTATCAGCATTTCTCTACAATTTCCTATCTCTATACAAACTCCCCATCTATAGTGCCCCAAATGGTAATAATCACCCCCTTGTAGGTAAATATTTGCCCCCTATAGCCAGGTTGTAGCCCGCTTTAGCCAAGTAGTTGCCCCTTCTAGCCAGGTTATTAGCCCCTCTAGCCAGGTTACTGCCCTCTGTAGCTAGGTTACTGCCCCCTTTAGGCAGTAATATGCCCCCTGTAGCCAGTAATATGCTCCTTGTAGTCAGGTTATTAGCCCCCTGTAGCCAGTAATATGCCCCCCTTAGCCAGTAATATGCCCCCCCTTAGCCACATAATATGCCCCCTGTAGCCAGTTATATGCCCCTCTGTAGCCAGTGATATGCCCCCCCTGTAGCCAGTGATATGCCCCCTGTAGCCAGTGATATGCCCCCCTGTAGCCAGTGATATGCCCCCTGTAGCCAGTGATATGCCCCTCTGTAGCCAGTGATATGCTCCCTGTAGCCAGTCCTTGGCCCCCTGTAGCCAGTGATATGCCCCCTGTAGCCAGTGAGATGCCCCCTGTAGCCAGTAGATGTCCCCTGTAGCCAGTGATATGCCCCCCTGTAGCCAGTACATGGCCGCAGTAGCCAGTAGATGCCCACCTGTAGCCAGTAGATGCCCCTTGTAGCCAGTATATGCCCCTTGTAGCCAATAGATGCCCCCTGTAGCCAGTGATATGCCCCCTGTAGCCAGTAGATGCCCCCTGTAGCCAGTGATATGCCCCCCTGAGCCGGTACATGCCCCCCTGAAGCCAGTAGATGCCCCCCTGTAGCCAGTAGATGCCCCCTGTAGCCAGTGAGATGCCCGCTGTAGCCAGTGAGATGTCCCCTGTAGCCAGCAGATGCCCCCCTGTAGCCAGTAGATGCCCCCTGTAGCCAGTAGATGCCCCCTGTAGCCAGTAGATGCCCACCTGTAGCCAGTCGATGCCCCTTGTAGCCAGTAGATGCCCCCATGTAGCTAGTAGATGCCCCCTGTAGCCAGTGGTATGCCCCCCTGTAGCCAGTACATGCCCCCCTGAAGCCAATAGATGCCCCCCTGTAGCCAGTAGATTCCCCCTGTACCCAGTGATATGCCCCCCTGTAGCCAGTACATGCCCCCCCTGAAGCCAGTAGATGCCCCCCTGAAGCAAGTAGATGCCCCCCTGTAGCCAGTAGATGCCCGCTGTAGCCAGTGAGATGTCCCCTGTAGCCGGTAGATGCCTCCCTGTAGCCAGTAGATGCCCCCCTGTAGCCAGTACATGCCCCCTGTAGCCAGTAGATGCCCACCTGTAGCCGGGCGATGCCCCTTGTAGCCAGTCGATGCCCCCGGTAGCCAGTAGATGCCCCTGTAGCCAGTGATGCCCCTGTAGCCAGTGATATGCCCCCCTGTAGCCAGTACATGCCCCCCTGTAGCCAGTATATGCCCCCCTGTAGCCAGTAGATGCCCCCCTGTATCCAGTGAGATGCCCCCTGTAGTCAGTAGATGCCCCCTGAAGCCAGTAGCTGCCCCCTGTAGACAGTAGATGCCCCTTGCAGCCAGTAGATGCCCCCTGTAGCCAGTGAGATGCCCCCTGTAGCCAGTGATATGCCCCCCTGTAGCCAGTACATGCCAACCCTGTATCCAGTACATGCCCCCCAGTAGCCAGTAGATGCCACCTGTAGCCAGTAGATGCCCCCTGTATCCAGTGAGATGCCCCCTGTAGCCAGTGAGATGTCCCCTGTAGCCAGTAGTTGCCCCCTGTAGCCAGTAGATGCCCCCTGAAGCCAGTAGATGCCCCTGTAGCCAGTAGATGCCCCTCTGTAGCCAGTACATGCGCCCTGAAGCCAGTAGATGCCCCCTGAAGCCAGTAGATGCCCCCCTGTAGCCAGTAGATGGCCCCTCTGAGCCAGTAGATGCCCCCCTGTAGCCAGTACATGCCCGCTGTAGCCAGTGAGATGTCCCCTGAAGCCAGTAGATGCCCCCCTGTAGCCAGTAGATGCCCCCATAGCCATTAATATGCCCCCCTGTAGCCAGTAGATGCCCCTCATAGCCATTAATATGCCCCCCTGTAGCCAGTAGATGCCCCTTGTAGCCAGTAGATGCCCCCTGTAGCCAGTAGATGCCCGCTGTAGCCAGTGAGATGTCCCCTGTAGCCAGTAGATGCCCCCCTGTAGCCAGTAGATGCCCCCATAGCCAGTAGATGCCCCCCTGTAGCCAGTAGATGCCCCCATAGCCATTAATATGCCCCCCTGTAGCCAGTAGATGCCTCCCATAGCTAATAAAAGTAAAATAAAAAAACCTACTCACCTCAGCACGCTCCGCGCGTCCAGGTCCTGCAGCTCGAGAACGGTGTAAGCAGCGTGATGTCATCACGCTACTTACGCCGTCTCGCGGGGCCCGGGACCTCCTCGGCTTAGGAGACCCAGCGTCGCAGGGGGCGTGACACATGGCTTTCATCACCCCCCTGCGACGCTCAGGTGTATGTATGGCGCTTACCAAGCGCCGTACATACAGGGGGGAACGATCCGTTCTGCCTCCTCCCCGACTCTGACTGCACAGCCGCTGTGAAACGGCCGTGCAGTCAGAGATCTGCGGGCGCCGCCTGCACTAAGGAGCGCTCCAGGCCCACGGCAGCGGCCTGGAGCCATCGAGATTCGGGGCACAGGCAGATTAATTCGGGGCTCGTGCCCCGAATGAATCTGCCTGGCGACGCCCCTGCCGTCTGCTCTTGTCCTTTGACCTCGAACCATTGCTGCCTGCCGCTTGCGGCGGTCCAGTGGATCCACTTCCCCGGCTCATTACACTGTAACTTTAAGCCTAACTCTAATCTGGGGTTGGAGATTTTTTTACTGGGTATGATTGGGTTAACTCACCTATTTTCCAGTGCTTGGCATCCCTTCCATCTGACATGGCATTGGTAATGTGGCATAGGTAACTCTAAGGTAGTGTTGGGTCAGAAGCAATGTCAGATAATACTGACACTGGAGCGATAATACTGACATTGGAGAGAATCAACTCCACTAGTGGGAGCCAAGAATAAACTGCCACTGGTGGGAGCCAAAATTCCACACTGGTGGGGCCCAGAAATCAACTTCAGTAGTTGGAGTCAAGCATCAACTGCACTGGTGGGTTCCAAGAATCAACTTCACTAGTGGGTTCCAAGAATCATCTACACTGGTGGGTTCCAAGAATCAACTTCACTGGTGGGTTCCAAGAATCTACTCCACTGGTGGGCCTCAAGAGTCAAGTCCACTGGTGGGCCCCAAGAATCAACTCCACTGGTGGGCCTCATGAATCAAGTCCACTGGTGGGCCTCAAGAATCAACTCCACTGGTGGGTTCCAGGAATCAACTCTAGTGGGAGGAGCCAAGAATCAACTCCACTGATGGGCCCCAAGAACCAATTCCAGTGGTGGGAGCCAATAATCAACACTGGTGGGGCTCAGAAATCAACTTCAGTGGTGGGAGTCAAGGAACAACTCCACTGGTAGGTTCCATGAATCAACTTCACTGAGGGGTTCCAAGAATCATCTACACTGGTGGGTTCCAAGAATCTACCCCACTGGTGGGCCTCAATAATCAACTCCACTGGTGAACCCCCAATAATAAACTCCACTGGTGAGCCTCAAGAATCAACTCCACTGGTGGACTCAAAGAATCAACTCCACTGGTGGGTTACAGGAATCAACTTAACTGGTGTACCACAAGAATCAACTCCACTAGTGGGCCCCAATAATCAACTCCACTGATGGGCCCCAAGAATCAACTCCACTGATGGGCCCCAAGAATCAACTCCAATAGGGGGAGCCAAGAATCAACCAACCCCTGTCTGACACTGGCCGTAGACATGAAATGGAGTGGCAAAGTCCATGTTCATCGGCCACTTCACTCAAACTCCTCCTCACTTCGGCCATACAGGGAGTAGGAATGGTGGTCTTAGGACTCGTGATTTAGTGATTCATGTGGTTCCCAGTGGTGGGGCCCCAGCAATCTTACATGTATCGGCTATCCTGTGGCCTTGCTCTTGGATTGACTGTCAATGTCTGTGTTTCAAGAAGATTGTGCCGCAGTAATTGTCATCTATAAGTCTATAATCGTACAAATATAACATTTTAATAGCAATCGAGGAAAACAATTTCATTTTATTGCTGAGTAACTTGGTGGAACGCACTGTTTCTTTATAAATGATTGTTAATGATCTATCTAGCGCAGAAATCTCCCGCTGTGCCGCACGAAATCATCAATATTAGACACAGGATAATTATAACAATTACATAATTAAAACATGTCTACAAACAAGACACAACAGAAATATGAACCTTCTCTAAAAATCATCCAGTAATAATCAGTATAAGATTATCTCACTGATAAAGATACATGAGCAAAACTCAGGCTGAAGACCTCATGTCCCCCCACATCTAGGGCACAACTATAGGGGGTGAAGAGGTGACAGTCCCAGCAGGGCTCTGGTACCTTGGAGGGCCCAAAAACCTATCTGACGCAAGACACCAATATTATCAATGGCACATTGTAGGATGTGGTCCATGTTACAGATTATACCTTGACGTCAAGACGATTCTGGCCTTGCATCCCTCCACCCGTCAGACATCCCATCAGAGGTCTCCTACTATCAAAATTAAAGGGGTATTCCCTTCACATCAATTAGATTTAAACATCTTTGCAAAGGTGAATAAAGATTATTACCAAACACATTGCTGTTCTAATTTTGCTTAATTTCAGAGATAGAATATTTCTTATCTTCTGCTTGTGTACACAAGCTTCCCTAGTTACTGGCCACCTCTTTCTGCTTTAGCAGCCCTGGCCAGGACGTGCATGGCACTACCTGATATGTCTCATCCGCAGCACAGCAACTAGTTTATATTTCTTACTGACAAACTTTAGCGCTTTAGAGCTCTGTACTCTTCTTCCCTGCTGTTAAAACTCCTCCATCACTAATGTTCCTCTAACAGGTTCAGCTAGGACTAGCACAGCTAAAATATCAGTCACTGCTTTAGAACCACCCACAGCCTGAACAGGACCTGGAAACTAAACAGGGTGCCCAGCCTGGGGTCAGAATACCTTAATGGAAATATCCACCTGAATGCCAGAACTATATTTTATAGCCCAGAGCTCCAGGACCCATAGTAGATGACATCATATTTTTCTAAAATGTATCTAACATAAAATCTCAATTCAAAATACATATAATTTTCTGACTATGGATCCACTTTAATTATCCAACAATTTTGCTGCATTTTTCATTGTTTTTACTATTGTTTTTAATAGCATTTTTTAAATTTATAGATATTATAAGTTTATACTAAATTACTGAAAATTCTATATACACAGTCTTTTTATTTGTGGTGCTGTGACATTGTGGTATAGGCAGCATGCTCATGTTCTGTCATTTTTTTTTTTTTTTGATTCAAAACGCTTTATTGAGGTAGATCAGGTGAAATACAAACAAACAAATAACAAGGGAACTTGCAAAGTCCCGGTTAGAAAGAAATTTTTGGTTAGAAAAGTCATAAATGATACTAAGAAGAAAAAAAACAGAAAAAAAAACCTAGAAAATCAACAGTGTCAGAGTCGTACACTACCTTAGAAGCATTAAATCAGTAAACCAATCGCGAGTGCAACATGGTAAATAGCAAGCATAATGTACTTAAGAAGGCAGTATGGAGGGTATAACCCCCGAGAGAGGCATTACATTCAACTCGATAGTAATACCAATAACTATTTATAGAATACGATGAAATTAGGAAAATACACAGAAGTATATATACACATATATATACATACCGGCGTACATACACATACATACACACACACACACATGTACATACATATCCACCCATGTTCTGTCATTTTTACACAGCTTTTCTATAAGGCCTAAAATACACCACAAAAATGTAAGTTACAAATGTTATATAATGGAAAATACCACCAAAAATGCTTGTGAGAAAAAAAAATTAAAATCCATAGCATTTTTTTTTTCTATAAGTATCTGGTTTTATATCTTTTCAATTTTATTTGTTGGCTCCTATTGGTAGTTGTCATCCTTAACTCTGTGCGTCCTGTGGAACACCTCTGCGTGATGTTTCTAGTTTACATGCTGTTCATATGACAATATCTGGTTGTCCTGTTGTTCTCTAAGTCCTTTATATAAGATATATATCACACACAGGATGCAAGCCGGAGCAGCAAATGATGTATGCCGGAAGCAAGAACAGACTGGTCCAGATTGCTGAGCTCACCAAGGTATGGGAAAGTAGTAATGGGCACCTTCTAGATGCAGAGAGCACTCACTCATATAGGGACAATTTTATAGGATGCATATACATATCAGCATGTTATAATGTAGAAGATGTGGGACAGTACGGCACAATAAGGAAACCCACTCCGAGGGTGTAGGAACACACAACTCCATGAAGCTGTTACCCTGTTTAGATCCACATTCACAGTGCTACAGGCAACAGTGCTAACCCCTATGCCACCAAAAGCCAGACCTTTTAGGTTGGCACAGTGTGCCATTTATTAAGAGATGCTGGAGGACCAGGCGTGTTATGTAATTCTTAAAGGGGTTGTCTCACTACATTGATTCATCTCACCTCAGTCCTGTTTTCTTGGTTTCATTTTTAATTTAGAGGCGTGTTTACTGGCTTCTACTAGGCTGCAGTACAAGCCAGGTCTGTAGCTATAGCAACCAGTGCTGGCAGCCTATCAGGAGAGATTGAACAGGTCTGTAGCTATAGCAACCAGTGCTGGCAGCCTATCATGAGAGATCAAACAGGTCTGTAACTATAGCGACCTGAGGAGCTGATGCAGCCCATACAAGAGGGGATATCTAGGAATAGGTAGGACACTGTTAATGGACATATACTCCAAAGTGACTTGATTTTGCAAGATCTTCAACACAAAAGCAATCCTTGTAGTGAGACAACCCCTTTAAATTCTTCCATGGTGGTGAGACAGGGAAACGGAATTTGCAGATCCTCACAGATCGTGGCTGCCCTCTAAGGGTGCATTCCCGCGGCAAAGACCAAATACCGATCTGATTTCCCAACCGGTATTTTGTCTTTTTTGGCACGCAGGGGGACGTCTTCTGTCTGCAGTTTGCGGATTCAAGCTGTCCCCCTTCGTACCCACATATTCATGTTCCGCCCAGGTGGAAGAATTAACATTTTCTAAAAACCGTCCAGCGGAAAATCCGTGCAGTGTGGACTGCTGAACGGACTTTCTATTTAAAGGGGTTGTCTCACTACAAGGATTGTTTTTTATGTTAAAGATCTTGCAAAAACAAGTCACTTTGCAATATGTGTCCATTAACAGTGTCCTACCTATTCCTAGATATCCCCTCTTGTATGGACTACATCAGCTCTTCAGGTAGCTATAGCTACAGACCTGTTTGTTCTATCCTGATAGGCTGCCAGCGCTGGTTGCTATAGCTACAGACCTGTTTGATCTATCCTGATAGGCTGCCAGCACTGGTTTCTATAGCTACAGACCTGGCTTCTACTGCAGACTAGTGGAAGCCAGTAAACACGCCCCTGAATTCAAAATGAAACCAAGAAAACAGGACCAAGGTAAGATGAATCAATGAAGTGAGACAACCCCTTTAAATCAATGTAAAAGGTTGACAGTCGCTTTACAGACGGTTTTCAAATCCGAAAACCTTCTGTAAATCCAACTGAAAACCTGTGCGGTGGGAACAAGCCCTAAAGGTGCCAGCAATGACACATAGTCACTTCAGCCTATTTTAGGAAAAATTTAAATGCTGAAAGTAGACACGGCCTTAATTTTTTTGCCTCCTGTTTCTGGTGTCAGTAGGGTCGATAGAGGTTTCTATCAACCTAGTAAAACAGATCGGTTGACTATTGATCCCGTGATTCTTAAGAGTCAATCAATTTATGTAGTAATGTCCCGATCACCATACTTAAAATTGTTGACAACTCTTCCAGGAGCTGTAATGGTGGCCATATTTTGGTGTATATCCAACGTTTTTTATTGAAAGCCCAAATACGTGTTTTGTTCACCCAAGTGCATAATAAAGTTCAACAGTGACACACAAGAAGTGCACAAGGATGTGGTCTATCACAAGTCCTTTCAGAAAAGAGAGAGTCACCTCTGTACCTTATTCCCTTCCCCTCCAGGCCAGAAGGCACCGGCAAAGTTCCAGGACAACTGGTTCCTTCGCCGCAGTTAGCGGAGAGCTAGTCATGGCTCCTGGCACAAGCCTGGGTGATGAGGTTGAGCATGAACCCAGGAGCTCTAAAACAAGATAGGCTTCTTCAGAGAAAGATGGGTTTGCAGGGGGGAAAGGAAACTGATGACCACATATGATCTCATAGACTTCAGGAAAGTTCCAGAAGGCCACCTCCTACAGTCTACATATATGATTCAGCCCTGTATAGCCACAGAACAAAAGCTCATTCTGCGTTGTATCCGTATCCATATGACACTAACTAAATCTAGCCAAAAGGCTAAAAAGTGATGAAAAGAGAGTCAATGAAATATTTAGTAGTGGTGGAACGGCCTTTTAGACACTAATGCAGTGTCCAAGGACCATGGGTAAGGTTTTTCTACACCTAGGTTGCTTAGGGCAATATTTCAAGCTTAAGGTGGGGGGTGGGGCGCTTTCATCTGTTGCTATTTATTAGCATATTCCATTGAAAGTTTGCAGATTCCAAATTCTTCCCATGCTAAGACATCCAGTGATCAGCTGCAATCTCTGTGGAAACCTGGCAGGAAGTGTATAGTTATTCTACAGCACTCCCGCAGGGGAAATGAGGTATTTCATGTTGCCCATTAAAATTAATGGGTTGTCTATGAAATGCAGGACAGAGAGAGAGGGACGCTCTTTGTAATGGCTCATGGGCCAAGAGAAGATCCTGGTCAGAAACTCCCCCCAGGGCACATGATCAAAGGTTTTTTTGAACCGTACACTCTCATACTTTACATTAATATTGGTGCAAATACCCTTTGGGTGCTATACATAATATCCTGACGCCTTCTTTCCTCTACAATGTGACCTTGTGCAGGTGTTTGAGATCAGGACCACCAGTGACCTCACAGAAGAATGGCTGAAGGAGCGTCTGGCTTTTTTCCGCTGAGATTGAACTGAATCAACATTCACCGAATCGTTTTTGACTAATAAACACAATGTCTCTTATATGCCTGTGTATTGACGTGTATTGAGGGAAGAAGTTTCTGCCGACTTCAAGAAACATTTGAGACACAAACATGAAAGATCAGTCTGGTCTCATCATATGGTGAATTATTGGATTGTCTGAACCATTGAAAAGTCCAATGATGCTGAGGCTGCACTTGACTCTGCAAGATAAGACCTTGCTTCTTGTCCAATGAGCGGCACAATGTCTCTGGGCTCAAGTGGCCCTTAATCAGGAGGTTTGTTCTTTATTGGTTCTTGCGGATCAATTTGAAATCCTGTTGCTATGTTGAGACAAGTTCAGCCCAATGTCATTCCTCTTGTTCTAGGCGAGTGGACGTTCGCCTCTTCACGTACTTCTTGGTTTCCCATCGATTCAATACAATTCTAATTAAAATCTAATGGAGTCTTCTGACTACACAGAAAAAAAATAAAACTAGGCCATAATGTTATAAATAACCCAAAAAATATATTTTCACCTTTGTATTTATCGAATGCCAAAGGACCGGCAGTGTCTCCAGTCCTTGTTTACTTCCAGACATTGTGAACGGGACATGACCTGCCGCAAACAAACTGTGCACATCCTGAGCGGTCAGGGGAATGAAAGATGACCACTGATTGGGGTATCTATCCATCTACCTGATCTATCTATCTATCTATCGATCTATCTCATATCTATCTATCTATCTATCTATCTATCTATCTCATATCTATCTCTGTCTATCTATCTCATATCTATCTATCTGTCTATCTATCTCATATCTATCTTTCTATCTATCTATCTATCTATCTATCTATCTATCTATCATCTATCTATCTCTATCTATCTATCTATCTATCTATCTATCTCTCTCTATCTATCTATCTATCTATCTATCTATCTATCTCATATCTATCTATCTCATATCTATCTATCTCCTACCTATCTATCTATCTATCTATCTATCTATCTATCTCATATCTATCAATCTATTCTATCAATTTATCAATTTACCTGATATCTATCTACCTCACATATATCTATCATCTATCTATGTCATATCAACAATATCTATCTATGTCATATCTATCAATTTATCTATCTATCTATCTATCTATCTATCTATCTATCTATCTATCTATCTATCTATCTATCTATCTATCTATCTATCCCTCTACCTGATCTATCTATCTATCTATCTATCAATTTATCTATCGATTTACCTGATATCTATCTACCTTATATACACTCACCGGCCACTTTATTAGGTACACCATGCTAGTAACGGGTTGGACCCCCTTTTACCTTCAGAACTGCCTCAATTCTTCGTGGCATAGATTCCACAAGGTGTTGCAACGATGCTCAATTGGTACCAAGGGGCCCAAAGAGTGCCAAGAAAATATTCCCTGGAAATCCCTAAAGAAGCATTTATGCTATCTATCATACATGAAAAAACTTTGAGACTCTTGGTTCACATATTTTGATCAAAAGATGTTTAAGCTGCCCACGACTTTCAACGTGATCTCAAAATCGGGCAGTCCTTCACTATCCTTAACTCTCAATAGAGCCAATTCACGGCCTCTCCTGGGTCAAACCGACCTCCATTATACAGAGAGAAAAATATAAGAAAACACACCAGACTTACAAGCTGCATTTCTTATGACAGCCTGTGAGAGTGGGCGGGTACAGAAACCCAAAATGGAGGACCCCTTCCTCCCCATATAGGTTAAAATCAATGTACACCAAGTATAACATATGTTTCTGCACACAAAAACATTTCTGAAAAAACGTATGAAAACCCGGGTGCCACTGGCAGGGCTGCGGCACACATGTAATTATACATGTACACACACAGACCGCCGCCAGCGGCACACTACTGCAAAAAGGGCAATACACTACGTGGAAATCCCTAAAGAAGCATTTATGCTATCTATCATACATGAAAAAACTTTGAGACTCTTGGTTTACATATTTTTTGATCAAAAGATGTTTAAGCTGCCTACGACTTTCAACGTGATCTCAAAATCGGGCAGTCCTACACTAAACTTACCTCTCAATAGAGCAAATACACGGACTATAACTGGGTCAACCGACCTCCAGTATACAGAGAGAAAAAATATAAGAAACACACCAGATTGCAAGCTGCACTTCTTATGACAGCTGTGAGAGTGGGCGGGTACAGAAACCCAAAATGGAGGACCCTTTCCTCCCCATATAGGTTAAAATCAATGTACACCAAGTATAAAGTATGTTTCTGCACACAAAAAAATTTCTGAAAAAACGTAATCAAACCTGGGTGCCACTGGCAGGGCTGCGTCACACATGTAATTTTACATGTACACACTCAGACCGCCGCCAGCGGCACATACTGCAAAAAGGGCAATACACTACGTGGAAATCCCTAAAGAAGCATTTATGCTATCTATCATACATGAAAAAACTTTGAGACTCTTGGTTCACATATTTTGATCAAAAGATGTTTAAGCTGCCCACGACTTTCAAGTGATCTCAAAATCGGCAGTCCTACACTATCCTTACCTCTCAATAGAGCAATTCACGGCCTCTCACTGGGTCAACCGACCTCCATTATACAGAGAGAAAAATATTAGAAAACACACCAGACTTGCAAGCTGCACTTTTATGACAGCTGTGAGAGTGGGCGGGTACAGAAACCCAAAATGGAGGACCCTTCCTCCCATATAGGTTAAAATCAATGTACACCAAGTATAAGTATGTTTCTGCACACAAAACATTTCTGAAAAACGTATGCAAACCTGGGTGCCATGGCAGGGCTGCGGCACACAGGTACGTACACATGTACACACACATACCCCCTCCACCGGCACACTCCTGCAAAAATTGCATTTCTCGACGTGGATCTCCCTATAGAAGCTTTTATGCTATCTATCATACATGAAAAAACTTTGAGACTCTTGGTTCACATATTTTGATCAAAAGATGTTTAAACTGCCCACTACTGTCCACGTGATCTCAAAATCGGGCAGTCTACACTATCCTTACCTCTCAATAGAGCCAATTCACGGCCTTCACTGGGTCAACCGACTCCATTATACAGAGAGAAAAAAATATAAGAAAACACACCAGACTTGCAAGCTGCACTTCTTATGACAGCCTGTGAGAGTGGGCGGGTACAGAAACCCAAAATGGAGGACCCCTTCCTCCCCATATAGGTTAAAATCAATGTACACCAAGTATAACGTATGTTTCTGCTTCTTTAGGGATTTCCACGTAGTGTATTGCCCTTTTTGCAAGTAGTGTGCCGCTGGTGGCGGTCTGTGTGTGTACATGTATTATTACATGTGTGCCGCAGCCCTGCCAGTGGCACCCAGGTTTGCATACGTTTTTTCAGAAATGTTTTTGTGTGCAGAAACATACGTTATACTTGGTGTACATTGATTTTAACCTATATGGGAGGAAGGGGTCCTCCATTTTGGGTTTCTGTACCCGGCCCACTCTCACAGGCTGTCATTAAGAAGTGCAGCTTGCAAGTCTGGTGTGTTTTCTTATATTTTTTTCTCTCTGTATAATGGAGGTCGGTTGACCAGTGGTGAGCCGTGAATTGGCTCTATTGAGAGGTAAGGATAGTGTAGGACTGCCCGATTTTGAGATCACGTTGAAAGTCGTGGGCAGCTTAAACTCTTTTGATCAAAATTGTGAACCAAGAGTCTCAAAGTTTTTTATGTATGATAGATAGCATAAATGCTTCTTTAGGGATTTCCACGTAGTGTATTGCCCTTTTTGCAGTAGTGTGCCGCTGGCGGCGGTCTGTGTGTGTACATGTATAATTACATGTGTGCCGCAGCCCTGCCAGTGGCACCCAGGTTTGCATACGTTTTTTCAGAAATGTTTTTGTGTGCAGAAACATACGTTATACTTGGTGTACATTGATTTTAACCTATATGGGGAGGAAGGGGTCCTCCATTTTGGGTTTCTGTACCCGCCCACTCTCACAGGCTGTCATAAGAAGTGCAGCTTGCAAGTCTGGTGTGTTTTCTTATATTTTTTTCTCTCTGTATAATGGAGGTCGGTTGACCCAGTGAGAGGCCGTGAATTGGCTCTATTGAGAGGTAAGGATAGTGTAGGACTGCCCGATTTTGAGATCACGTTGAAAGTCGTGGGCAGCTTAAACATCTTTTGATCAAAATATGTGAACCGAGAGTCTCAAAGTTTTTTCATGTAAGAAAATATTCCCCACACCATGACACCACCACCACCAGCCTGAACCGTTGATACAAGGCAGGATGGATCCATGCTTTCATGTTGTTGACGCCAAATTCTGACCCTCCCACCCGAATGTCGCAGCAGACATCGAGGATCATCAGACAGGCAACGTTTTTCCAATCTTCTACTGTCCAATTTCGATGAGCTTGGGCAAATTGGAGCCTCAGTTTCCTGTTCTTAGCTGAAAGGAGTGGCACCCGGTGTGGTCTTCTGCTGCTGTAGCCCATCTGCCTCAAAGTTCGCCGTACTGTGCATTCAGAGATGCTCTTCTGCCTACCTTGGTTGTAACGGTGGCTATTTGAGTCACTGTTGCCTTTCTATCAGCTCGAACCAGTCTGCCCATTCTCCTTTGACCTCTGGCATCAACAAGGCATTTCCGCCACAGGACTGCCACTCACTGGATGTTTTTTCTTTTTCGGACCATTCTCTGTAAACCCTAGAGATGGTTGTGTGTGAAAATCCCAGGAGATCAGCAGTTTCTGAAATACTCAGACCACCCCTTCTGGCACCAACAACCATGCCACGTTCAAAGGCACTCAAATCACCTTTCTTCCCCATACTGATGCTCGGTTTGAACTGCAGGAGATTGTCTTGACCATGTCTACATGCCTAAATGCACTGAGTTGCCGCCATGTGATTGGCTGATTAGAAATTAGTGTTAACGAGCAGTTGGACAGGTGTACCTAATAAAGTGGCCGGTGAGTGTATATCTATCATCTATTTCATATCAACAGTATCTATTTGTCTATTTCATATCTATCCATCTACCTCATATCTATCTATCTATCTATCTATCTATCTCATATCTATCTTATCTATCTATCTATCTATCTATCTCATATCTGTCTATCTATCTATCTATCTATCTCATCTATCTATCTATCTATCTATCTATCTATCTCATATCTATCTATCTATCTATCTCATATCTATCTATCTATCTATCTATCTATCTCATATCTATCTATCTATCTATCTATCTATCTATCTATCTATCTATCCATCTATCTATCCATCTATCTCATATCTATCTATCTAATATTAATCTAATATCTATTTATATATCTAAAATCAGTCTTTACATGTCTATCTATATCATATCTCATATCTGTCTATCTATCTACTATCTGTGTATCTATCTTTCTTGTAGCTATCTCGTAATATACCTATTACCTGTCTATCTACCTCATATAGAATCTATCTCATATGTACCCTGTTTCCCCGAAAATAAGACACAGTGCATTTTTTTTATGCACTTCAGAGTTTGGCTGCTTATGCTGATGTTTGTGGTGAAATCACTACAATATATTAATACAGGTTGATGTTTTGTTCAACAATAAATGTGAATTCTTGTTCATGGAGGAATAAGACATCCCCTAAAAATAAGTCTTCGCTCGTCCTTAGGAGCAAATATTAATATGAGACACTGTCCTATTTTCAGGGAAACAGGGTATCTATCTATCTATCTATCTCATATCTATCTATCTATCTCATATCTATCTATCTATCTATCTATCTATCTATCTATCTATCTATCTATCTATCTATCTCATATCTATCTATCTACCTCATATCTATCTATCTATCTATCTATCTATCTATCTCATATCTATATCTATCTATCTATCTATCTATCCCATATCTATCTATTTATCTATCTATCCTATTCTATCTATCTATCTATCTATCATCCATCCAATTCAAGTAAACTTTATTGGCAGGACTGAATACATTAGCAGTGCTGTGGAAACACTGGAATTAGGAATGGTGACAAATCCAGTGTAGCGTTTATACTGTAGATGTCTATGGCACTAACATATTGTGCTGCTATGCCCGCTGTGTTTTCTCGTTACAGAGTGATTTGGAGGCTTGGGCAGAGAAATGGCAAATAAAGTTTAATGTGGATAAATATAAAGTTATACACTTGGGCGGAGAAAAGAAAATGTCCCATTATGCAGTAAACAGTATACGATTGTGTAAACTGCTGCTTAGAGGGGCTGTCTCACTACATAGATTATTTTTCAACATGTAGGGGACGGTAATGGAAGACTTTTTCAAAATACATTATTATTTTGATTTTCTCCTGGTCAGGAGATAAGAGAGATTTCATCTGCTCTGAGTGCAGGCAGGTTTCTCTGGTTACCGTTCTGCCCTCCCCTTCTCTCTCTGCTCTTTGGATGATCTAATAGCAGGGAGTGACGTCACCAGGATGGCCGGCAGCTTGAGAACAGAGTGTGTTATCTCTAACAAAGAAAATAGATTAATTACTTTTGATTTTTTACTGTGAGCTCTGAAGCCCTCTGTACTATATATAACATCTCCTGCACTCATGTCAGTGTAATTAGAAGAGCTCTGAATGCAGCGCTGATAGGCTAAGCACTGCTATAGAACCACCCACAGCCTGACCAGGATGAGTGAGGATGTGTAAATCTGTAGCTGTCTGTGGCTCTGTGAAACGGCATGGTAAGACAACTCCTTTAAAAAAAGATTGACAGTAGTCTTAGTGACCAATGACAGGCATCTGCTGCCAAGGCAAATAATGTCATGGGTTGCCTTCAAAGAGGCGTACTGTAGGTATGCATGAGAAAAACATATACAAATCACTAATGAGGCCACATATGGAATAGTGCATAAAGTCAATGGATAAGGAGGACAGAACTGAGCTGGAGCGGGTGCAGAGGTGGGCAATCAAGGTGATTAGAGGAACACACATAGAGGGGCTGCATGCAAGGCAGCAAACCAGTGACAAGACCATTCTGTTTCCAAGACAAAACCATCAGTTGTATGAGATTTTGTTTTCGCACTTGTCTGTCTTCTTCATATGAACAACCAATAATCCAGAATATCTGGTAATCCAGCATCTATGCGATACAATTATTGCTGGTTTAGAGGAATTTGTTATACATTATGGAGATTTTTTTTATTCCGTTTTTTATAGGATAACATCTTCCTGTACAAGGTAGGTGAAAAGATCCCCCTGCTTCCCCGTGAGGAATAAACCAGAGCCGCTCACTATACAATCCCATAAGGATTCTCTGCTCTTAACAGGACGGAAGGGAATGATTCCAGACATGAGATCTGTGCATACAGTGAAATGTATGTTACAATTATGTGCAAGTCCCACTGGAAATAAAACCAACAAGCTGAGGAACACTGCGAGGCCTCTTATTGAAATTTGTTTGGTGTTCTTGTTGCCTAATTACGTTCATTAGAACATGAATCAGTAAAACACACAGAGATCTGAAGCAAAGTTGCTCTAAGTTAAAAATATCTCCATAATATTTGCAAAGTGCAGGCGTCAGAGGTTTTTGGGTGCTCTAAGCACCAGGAGCAATGCAAGGTGGGTGACACATTGTGGGTTCCATTTTGAAGGGCAGTCCAGTTGGGCCAGTGGTTAGCTGGCAAATAATACTTTAGATCCTTGGCCTTTCATTGTCATTGAACTTGTGGAATAATTAAAAAGCAATACTACAATTTTTTTTAAAAAAGCATAAAATGAAGGGTTTTAGTGTGCATTTTGATCAAATTGCGAATGCCTTCTTGCCGTTTCAAGTTAAAGGGCTGGCCAGCTGAGCCAGTGGTTAGATGGGAAATCATAGTTTAGATCCTTGGCATTTCATTGTCATGGAACTCGTGGAATATTTAAAAAACATAACTGCTAATTTTAATACATGCATAAAATGAAGGTCTTTAGTGTTCATTTTGATCATATTATGTATGCCTTCTTACCGTGTCAAATTAAAGGCTGACCAGCTGAGCCAGTGGTTAGCTGGGAAATCATAGTTTAGATCTTTAACCTTTCACTGGGGTGACAAAATACTAGTGTGCACTAAGGCTATATTTACACGGCGCATTTCGGGTCGTACTGTACGTGCCGCAATACACTATGTGTTTTAGAAGTACATGTTGGCCAATGTGTACTTCTAAAGCGCAGGGTGGGGCTGGCCCCATAGACTACTATTATCCTCCGGCGCGTAAATGCCGGGAAGAAGTTACATGTCACTTCTTTCCCCCAGTGTTCAACATGTGTTGGGGAAGACTCTCTATGACAGCTATGAATTACTAGAATTGCAGGGCGCATTTCGGGCATATTGAAGCGCAATTACACGCCGAAATACCCCACAATTATGCCATGTGAACATATCACCACTCTATAAGGAACCTCTGGGTCAATGTTTCTCAACCCCAAGACTTCAAGTACCTTCAACGGGTCAGATTTGCAAGATTCTACATAAGGGACAAAATTATGGTCATCATCATTGTCACAGGTGTCCTCAACTCATGACCTGTTGGGAATGGGTAAAGCTATACTGGTTGCAGTAATATCAGTTGCACCTGGACCCTTGTGCTTGGTGGGGGGGACTATAGAGGACACCAGAATTACAAATGACAGTTGGGGCACACTGTTTAGAGATGTGCTTTGGAACCAGAGAGTGTGTTTCTGGTCCCACCTCTGGAACACATTCCCAGCTCTGGAACCTGCACCTGAACCTTTCAGTAATTGATGGAATATCTTATTGATATGCCAGAATTGTCTGAGATAGGAACACCTCTTCAAATTTCCTTGATCCCTGTGCAAATTTATAACAGAATGCCTGATCTATCATGTGCCATTTATGATAATGGTGTCCTGAATGGTCCCCCAGGCACAAGGGCCTAGGTGCAACTGATGCCACTTCAACCCCAACAGCTTTACCCATGTCCAACAGTTCATGAGTTGACACCAGTATTTAAAAATGGCAGATACTAGGCATTCCCATAGAACAGAATGGAGAGTAGTGCGCAAGTGTGCAACCTCTGTTCTGCATGGAAACTTTTACACTTATACAAGCATAAATGCTCACCTACCGCGTCAAGGTAACCTTATCAGGTGGGTCGATAACTCTAATGCCGCTACATAGGGCCAAAGCCACCATACATTCAGAACAACAGGGTCCATTTATACTGATTATAAGGAACTCCAGCACAATGGGTGGAGTGCACTCCTCCAATTGCACAATGCAAGAAAAAACCTATTCCATCAATATGCCATAAATGTCTAAGCTGGGGCAAACCCTTCAAATTACGCTGCTGCTGCTGCTATAGGCCAAGTATGAAGTAGATGGATTAGTACTTTTAGAGGCAGTTTTTGTCACAGGATGGGCTCCTGGGCTGGTGAAAGCACACAGCTTCTAGGGTAGACAATAGAACGGAGGGATGTAATGCAAAATAACAACAATGCCTAGAAGTGTAACTAGCAACCATGTAGCCCTATAGCAAAATGAGACAGGGCCCCCATAATTAATGATGATAAACTTAAAGGAGTTGTCTCACTACAGACTTTCAGCCTACCTCAGTGTGTCTGGCATCATAGGATTTTTGAATTCAGGGGTGTGCTTCTTGTCTGCCTCTTCTCCTCCCCCTCCCCTCAGCACACAGACAGCTCTCCTCCTCTGACTGCAGTAACTTCTATAGAGCAGGGGGAGGGCGAGGGGGTTTGCTGCCAGAGTTAACTCTGTGTGTGCCTGCTTAGGTCTGCTGTAGGCTGCTCACTGCTGGATCAGCTGCACTGTGCAGCTGCTGTGGCCGAGCTCTTGCTGCTCCTCTCCACAGAGTCGGGAGACAGCAGGGAGAGGGCTGATCTATGAGTGGCTATGGAGCCAGAGGTCTGTGAAGCTGTGTATGCTAATTGCAGAGCAGGGGGGGATGTAAAGGTTCCTATAACCCCTGCTTAGCATACAAATCTCCACGGACATCTCAAGCAACAACATACAAACCCTGTCAGAACAGACACAGGGCAGCTGTGAAGTGTGTTACTATAATCACGATACAGCAGAGCAGGGAGGGATATGAACCATTCACATGCCCCCCTGATCTGTTCTATTAGTATAGTCAAAGCTCCACAGACACATCATGATTATAGTAACACACTTCACTGCTGTCACATGGTACTGACCACAGATCAGCCTCACCTCTGCTCTCCTCAATCTGTGTAGAGAGCAGGAGGGAGCAGGCACACACAGGGTTATCCAGGCAGCACAGCTACATAGACACAGCAGCCCTCCCCTCCCCTCCCCTACAGAAGCATCACATACTGTGCGGGAGGGGCTCTGTGCTCTGATCTGTATTGAGAAGATGTTGAGTCTCCAGCACTGACAGCCAGTGAGATAAAATAACAAGGTCGGTGGCTATAGTGATTTGAGGAGCTGATGCACTCCTACTACCAGGGATAACTCAAAATCAGTAGGACATTTGTAATGAACATATATTGCAAAGCTGCTTGTTTTTTAAAGATCTTTTAATTAAAACCCAATCATTGTAGCGAGACAACCCCTTTAAGCAGCAGTATAGATAGCAATAATTACAGCTATATATATAGTGCTATATATCAGAGAGCCCACATAGTAGTGGTAGGTGCCAGAAAATCCCCATTATCTACAAAACAGTACAATATTCTTACACCTAAGTTCGCCCCTTCAAGCTCTGGGCCCCATAGCAGCTGCTATGACTGCTACTGCTATAGTTATGCCCATGATGATGCCCCTTAGTGGGCTAATTTGTGTCCACAGCTTATATTGACTATGCCTTGAGTATGCAGCTCCTTCAACACTGATGTCTGGATGGAGCTAAAACGGGCTTTCTGGTTTTAACTAAGTGAAGAATAATCAATATAAAATGAAAAGTTCGGCAACTTTCTACTAAACTTGATGTTTCAGTTCCTCACCATTTCCAGATCTCTGCTCGCTGTCAGTGAATGTTTACCTCCATTCATAGTATAAGGGTGTTCTGAAATGGGGTCTGTATATTGCCTGGGGCCTATATAAAGGTGGACTTGGCCTGAGGTCTACATTTTTATTTGGAATATAGTCTGAAGGGAGTTATATGTACTATTAGTGCTACCTGCTGGGAGTGTGTCCTGTATTAAAGGGGTTGTCTCATCTTACTGTTTCATAGAGTCAGCAGCAGCTTTCATTCATGCATCCTGTCACTTCCTCGTCAAGATGTCTGTAATTAGCAAATGAGCTCTGTGTATTCAGACCTCTGCTAATTAGTCTAGATAAGATAAACAATCTTCTGCTATCAGGTCCAGAGAATCTTCAGAGCTAAAGTAAACAGTAATAATTTGTGTTTTTTGTCTGAAAGATCAGATAACACACAAGCTTTCAGGCTGCAGGCAGTTCTTTGCTCCCCTGTGTGATTTGCTATCAGATAAGACAAACAGCAGGGGAGAACAAGCAAACAGATCAGTAACTAGAGAAACATGAAAGCCCTCAGAAGGTGGTAAAATCACTTTTATCTCCTCAATAACAAAAAAAAAAATGAAGAAAGCAATATATTTGGAAAACGTCTTCATTTAGTGTTCCCTAAATGTTGAAAGCTAATCTTTGTAGTGAGACACCCCTTTAAAGGGTAGGGTATACCCAGTTACCCAGTAACTTGATCACAGGTTGATGTGCAGTTACCATGGCAGCCAGAGGCCTAATGAAGGTTTCCATAGCTGCCATGTTTGTACTCCTATAGACAGGGTGTAACAGGATATCAATGTAATTACTAGAAAGTTGCAGAACTTTTCATTTTACAATGGTAAATCTTCATTTAATTAAAATCAGAAAGACCCTTTCAGGACACGCCTCTAACCACACCCAAACACATGACATCACACAGGACATGCCTCTAACCACACCCAAACACGTGACATCAAACAGGACACGCCTCTAACCACACCCACGCACATTACATCACACAGGACACGCCTCTAACCACACCCAAACTCCTGACATCACACAGGACACGCCTCTAACCACACCCAAACTCCTGACATCACACAGGACACGCCTCTAACCACACCCAAACACATGACATCACACAGGACACGCCTCTAACCACACCAAACTTCCTGACATCCAAGGACAGCCTCT